>SJYX01012408.1:0-47985 GCA_006410675.1 Oreotragus oreotragus | reverse complement strand
CCCCCCGTCAGCCCCACTCACCCCTCCTGCTCCCGTCACCCCCCCACTCACCCGCACACGTAGATGTGGGCGCCCCCCTCATGGATGAGTTTCCACAGGTGCTCCTTGTCCTTCTTGAGTAAGTGCTGCACGTAGACCTGGGGGCGGGGGTGCCTGTGAGGGAGGCCGGTCGCCCCCGCAGCCCCCCACCCCGGGGCCTGGCCCCGGCCTCACCTTCTGGGGCTGCTCCCGGGAGAAGGCCACGTTGAGCTGGGTGAGGGCGCCGTCCCTGTGGAAGCCGGCCAGCTCCTCGCGGTACAGGTAGTCCTCGTCAGAGCGCCGGCAGCCGTAGTAGAGCAGTGTCTCGCCCACCTCCTTGCCTGGGGCGGGGGCGGCCGGGTGAGCGAGGGGCCCTGGGCCCAGCCTCCTGCCCGGAGCCCACCCGGGCTGCACACTCACCCTGCTGCCTCAGCCAGGCCCGCTCCTGGATGAAGCCTATGAAGGGGGCGACCCCGGTACCGGGGCCCACCATGATGACGGGCGTGGTGGCCTTGAAGGGCAGGCGGAACTGGGACTTGCGCACGTACATGGGCACCAGGGCCCGGCCGCCGTTCTCCCCGGCCGGCTCCTTGGCCCGCAGCCAGCTGGTGGCCACGCCCTTGTTGATGCGGCCTGTCTTGGTTTCGTACTCCACGGCCACGGCACAGATGTGCACGGAGTTGGGGTGGACCTGGGGGTGTGCAGGGGTGAGCATGGCGGTGCCCAGGGCCCCTTCCCTCCTGCTACCCACCCCATCACAGGGTCCCTGCTCAGGGCCCCTTCCTGGCGGCCGGCCTGACTGGTTCTTGGCACCAGGACCGGAGGGCAGGGTGCAATCTTACGGTCCAGCCTCCTGGATACACAGCCAGGGAGTCTTGAGCAAAGTGCCCGCAGACGTGGGGCAGAGCTGGGGCTGCGGCCCAGGGACCCAGGGCTCTCTGAGGAGCCAACACGGTCTTCTCTACGGGGGCCGGCCCGGAGCCCCCACCTTGGAGGACGAGGCGATGGAGTAGTAGCGGGCCTGGAGACGAGGCAGCAGCTCGCACAGGTGGTCGATGGGGGGCCGCAGGGACGGGTAGTCCTGCAGGATGGCCAGGATGTGCCGCCGGGCCTCCAGCACCCACCTCAGGTACAGCTCCTGGGGACACAGACGTGGGTGAGACGGCGAGCGGCCCAGGGGCCCAGGCAGCTCGGGGAATGGCCAGGCCGGGAGGCTGGCGCTCTGGGCACTGGGGCGCTGGGGGCAGGCTCACCTTGCCCTCGCCCGATGAGGAGGCCATCTTGCGCAGCTGCTCCTGCTCGGCGGGCTCCGAGGCGTACGGGGCCAGCTCGTAGAGCACGTTGGTGCGCGGCGGGCTGGTGATGTCCAGGTAGTGGGTGAGGGCCGTGCGGTAGGAGGTGGGGCAGGGGAAGGGGTGCTTCTTGTTGGACTCCTCTGCAAGGCGAGGGCGGCGGGGTGAGGGGCGAGGGCGGCGGGGTGAGGGGCGAGGGCGGCGGGGTGAGGGCGGCGGGGTGANCCTCCCAAGCAAACATATGTATTCCTTCCCCACGCTCTCCCCTCCCTCAACACCCTTCATCTGCCTGTCACTTTTCAAAGACAAGCTCCTCAGAATGAAATCTCTGCTTTCTTTGTTTTCCTGGTTTCCATTTTGTATCCTAAAATATTCACTTCAAGTTCCGCTTGACAGACGTCCCTAATCTAATCTCCACGTCTGCTTTCTAATTTTCACAGTCAGGATAAAACAAATAGGTTGGAGTTAATTGCCGGAGCAGCAGGCCGGAGCTCTGAGCTGTGATTTATGAGCTGAGTGCAGGCGCTCTGCAACACATTTTTCTTAATTTATTTTTAATGAGTCTCTCAATTAATTTTCTTGGAAACATCTTAATGATGTTGGAGGCGGGTGTTAATGAGGTCTGCACCAGCTCCTAATTCTGCATATTTTAAAGTGCCTAATGTCATCCTGCACCCTTTCTTTCCATTTTAAGAGGAGTTGAGGGAGGGGGGGGATTATTGTTGAATGGAGAATTTTCACTCTTCATGCCTCAGTCTTGGCTTAACCTCTCAGACTTTATGGGTTTATGGTGTGTCTCAGAGCAATTTCGTGCTTCCTGCTCCCCTCCCCAACCTGCTCTGGGCTCACTGAGTCTGAGAAGCCAATGCAGGGAAAGGGGGAAATGACACAAGCCCTAGGAAACTGCGAGTTCACCAGAACCATCAGTGGGCCTTTGAGGGTGTCCAGAGGTGACCTAATCTTTCCTAAAACAGACAAGGGGGAGTACCAGTGGAAGAAACTCAAGGGATATCTTATTCGCATCTAGCCATTTCTTCAGAGAACCTAGTCCCTCCTAAATGTCTCCACAGAGCTTGGGGCACCAGACCAGCTCTACATCCTTAGAGACCCAGAGCAAAGTACCTGCGTACAGTCTGAGCCCTCTCGACTACCTTTCAACTTCAAAGGCAGTCTCCACTCAGTCCCCGTTGGTCTTCGTTATGTATTTTCTAGTTAGAACTTATTTTTCGGATTAAACAGTCATTAAATGCTTATGATAGGAAGTTTGGGAAATGTAAAAGGACAGATCAAATAAGGAAAACCACATTCTAGTGCTGAAAAACAGCCACTATTAAAACGGTGGTGTTTCCTTCTAGACATTATTATTTTTTTCTCTTCATGGACCTTTGGTTTTATTTTTTGCAGTTGTGGTGTTACTGAATATCATTTTTCTCAGTTAACATAATAATAGAAGTAACAAGCTTCTTTCAAACATTGTTTTTAATGACTGTTTGATATTCCATCTAGCAGATTTGTCATAATTTACCAAAATGTTCTGCTGCAACTGGGCCTCCAAGCTAATTCTCAAACTGTTATCACACGTACTATTGTGATAAACATCTTTATACAAAATGCTTTGTAAAATTAGGGATTATTTCCTTTGGAATCACCTAAGGAATTACTGATTTAGAGAATATAATCCTTTTTAAGACTCTTGATAAATACTTCCAAATAACTTTCCAAAGAGGTATGCTGTTTACTTCCACTAGTAATACATGCTGCTGCTGCTGCTGCTGCTGCTAAGTCACTTCAGTTGTGTCCGAATCTGTGCAACCCCATAGACGGCAGCCCACCAGGCTCCCCCATCCCTGGGATTCTCCAGGCAAGAAGGCTGGAGTGGGTTGCCATTTCCTTCTCCAATGTATGAAAGTGAAAAGTGAAAAGTGAAAGTGAAGTCGCTCAGTTGTATCCGACTCAGCGACCCCATGGACTGCAGCCTACCAGGCTCCTCCATCCATGGGATTTTCCAGCAAAGAATATTGGAGTGGATTGCCATTGCCTTCTCCAAGTAATACATGAGTGTGTCTATTTCTTCAATCTTGCCACAGGATAGAGTATTACAGCTGTAAAAAACCTGAACTTATCTGGCAAATTTTAATGTGTTTCTTTAGTTTCTCCACCAGGTTTGCTAAATTGGGTAATGTTTCAGTTAAACTAAAGGCTGCTTTTACTAGGGGACTTCCTAGACCATGAACCCCAATGTGGCCAGGGTTCTCCTCATAACATGTAGTAAAGACTTAAGAAATGTTTGTTAAATCAACCTATCCATGAAATGGAAAGCTGAGGATGTATCTGAGTGCCCTGTTTCCAGCCGTGTGTGCCCAGTGGCCTCTCCAGCTCAGTTTTTCAAAACTGAAATGCGTGTTTCCTCACACATCTTTCCCACCTTGAGTAAAGGTGGCCCCCCTGAGCCATTCCCATAGCTCCAGACACAGGAGTCTTCTACAGTGCAGCCCTGTTCACACCGCCCCCAGTACACGCACACTCAGTCAGCCAGGCCTGTGGATGTGGCATATCTCCCCACAGGCTCACGCCTCTTCCCCTCCATTCCCACGGTCCTGTTTCATACCCCTGTCTCTTACCTAGACGAGTGCTGTCTCTCACCTCCCAACTGTCTTCTGCCTCCGGTTTCCCGGAGGCATTTTAGCCTTTAAAGTGCTGACTTTTCCAACACAAACAAAAACCCTATAGAGATTCCCTTCTGGTAGGTAAAACATAGTCTGATGTGTCTGTGTCATTAGGGTCTTTCATACAATTTGGCCCCTTGTACATTATGCATTTCTCAATGCATAACTTTATTCAGGCCATTTGCTCTGCCTAGGTTGCCCTTTTTGCACTCCCCACATAGCAGTCCATGTTACCTCCTCCATGAAGGCTTAGTCACCACCTTGGTGACCAAGAGTGTGTATTCCTTACAGATGGTAGATGCCTAGTGAATGTCTGGTGAATGAATAAGGTATCTGTAGAAATGTGTTTCCTCCAAAACTGTTACCCACTGTACTTTCTGGGCTGTTTTACACTCTAGGTTAGATGTTTATATTTGAAATCTTAAAGAATCCTTTAACCTGTGATTGGATGTTTAAATTTAAAAATTTTAAGAACTCTTCAGCTTGGGGAAAGAAATCGTTTCTCAGGGCATTTCTGTTTTCTGGTAAACTCTATTGATTTATTGCTAGACATTTGTTAGTTTCCGTTATAGTACCTTTTGAGTGCTTTTCTGACTGATTGCTTGTGCTTAGTGTAAGTATTGACAGAATATTCCCTGAGAAAAGATTACAGATTCTAACTTTAGGGGATAATTGGTTGAGATAAGATTAGTACCCAGATTCAGACTTTAATATCTAGTGGTCTTATCATTAAAGAGGGGGCTTCCCAGGTAGGTATGGTAAAGAATACGCCTGCCAATGCAGAAGACACAGGAGACGTGGGTTCAGTACCTGGGTTGGGAAGATCCCCTGGAGGAGGAAATGGGAAAACCCACTCTAGTATTCTTGTCTGGAAAATCCCAAGGACAGAGGAGCCTGAAAAGTCTTCCCTGGTGGCTCAGTCAGTAAAGAATCTGCCTGCATGAAGGAGACCACCTCCAATGCAGGAGACCCAGGTTTGATCCCTGGGTCAGGAAGATCCCCTGGAGAAGGAAATGGCAACCCACCCCACTATTCTTGCATGGGAAATCCCATGGACAGAGGAGCCTGGTGGGCTACAGTCCTTGGAGTTACAAAGGTTAAACATGACTTAGTAACTAAGCACACACAAATAGTTAAAACAGAGTCTTTCAACATTATCTTAAAGCTGAAGGATTTTTTTAAGCCTCCAACCAATAGCAACAATTTACCTACAACTGTGAGGTTCTGGTCTTTGAAAAATGAATTAATACTAAGTGAAACTCTGACATCAGATACATTGTTTTTTATATACTTTTAGTTCTGAATTTATAACTGGGAAAGAACAGAGATCATTAGTGGATGAAAGCCATGATGAACAGGCAAAGCTAATACCGATAGTTTAGGATTTGGTATTGAAGATGGCTGGCATTGATTCTGTTTCATAATATTACTATTGTTTCTAACGTTGATCACTGTATCTTAGTGTTATTTTTAATTTGTTGTTGTTGTTCAGTTGCTCAGTCCTGTCTGACTCTTTGTGACCCCATGGACTGCAGCACACCAGGCTGCCCTGTCCTTCACTATCTCCTGGAGTTTGCTCAAACTCATGTCCATTGAGTCAACGATACCATCCAACCATCTCAGCCTCTGTTGCCCCCTTCTCCTCCTGCCCTCAATCTTTCCCAGCATGGTCTTCTAGTTTATTTGCTTCCCTTTCATTTCCATGAGCCAATAATTTGCTAGATATGATTTTCGACCGGGCCTCATTGATCTGCTTCGTTGTCCTCAACACCAGTCTCCATCAATTCAGAGGCAATGACCTGAGACCATCCAGAACCATCAATGGGAATGCCATATCTTCAGTCTGGTCTCTGCCACAGGATGGATTGTACTGTTCATCTGAGGGTTTTACCAGATCTCTGTTACATATCCTTTACTCTTGGGGTCTGAAAGCAGTGACTTCTTTAAACCTTTGGCTATGCAAATGTCTTGACTCTTTTTATTCCCATTGATTTCTGTTTGTAGACCTGCCAATTCTTTCCTGAGCTCATCTCCTTATAATAACAGCTCAGCAAAAGAAGCCAATGAATAACAAGTGAAGTGAAGTTGCTCAGTCATGCCCGACTCTTTGCAACCCCATGGACTGTAGCCTGCACCAAGCTCCTCCGTCCATGGGATTTTCTAGGCAAGAGTACTGGAGTGGGTTGCCATTTCCTTCTCTAGGGAATCGCCCCGACCCAGGGATTGAACCTAGGTCTCCCGTGTTGTAGACAGACGCTTTACCATCTGAGTCACCAGGGAAGTCAACGCACATTACAAATAGTCTGTTTTCTACACCCTCCCTCTAGAGCTGCCTTGCTCCATTTTCTTCTAACATCTAGCATTAAGAAGTCTGGTCTTGGGACTTCCCTGGTGATCCAGTAGTTAAGACTCTGCTCCCAGTGCAGGGGACCTGGATTTGATCCCTGGTCAGAGAACTAAGATCCTGCAAGCTGCACAGTGCAGCCTAAAAGAAAAGTGCAGTCTGATTTCTCATTCCTCTCTAAGTGACCTGCTTTTCCATCCCCTCTGGAAACTTTCAGGATCTTCTCTTTATCTTAGTAAAGGCTAAGCTTCATTTCTTGGTCTGAATACTCCATGCACCTTTTCGGCCTAAGATATATCACCCTCTAAATTAACTTTAGGCTGTGGCCTTCTTTATTTCCTAAATGAGTCATCTCATTTAGTCATCTGCTTTTTAACTTCCAAAAATCATTGAATCTTCTTATCTGCTCAGTCACCTCTTTCACTGTCTTTTTATAGGATTTGTATCTTTAAAAAAAAAAAATTCCGTACAATCATTTTAATAAGATCTCAGATGTAATCAGAGATAAACTCATGTAGTTAATCTACTGTATTTAATCAAGAATCCTCTATGTCTTGTTTTAGGATTTAAGATCACCTTGGATGAAGGGAATGCCATTTACTGAGATCTGGAAGGCTAAGTACTCTTTAGAGTGAGTGATGTGAGTGAGGATATTCATTAGGTAAAAGTGGTTCCTCACTCCCAGGACAATCTTTCACCATGAATGACACAGTGTAGAACATTTTTGCCTGCTTTCCTGGTGGCTAAGTCGGTAAAGAATCCACTTGCACTGAGGGAGACCTGAATTCGATCCCAGGATCAGGAAGATCCCCTGGAGAACAAAATGACAACCCAGTCCAGTATTCTTGCCTGGGAAATCCCATGGACAGAGGAGCCTAGCAGGCTACAGTCCATGGGATCTCAGGAGTCAGACATGACTTAGCAACCAAACCACTACCACCACCAAGACAGTCAAGAGCAGGAAACTGCTGACTGTGACCTAACTATTCTATTTAATACCTGAATCTTATTTAGTCCACTCCAGCCAACTAAGTTGATGTTTACATGAACTTCTGATACCACCCTTAATGTGAGAGGAAATGAATACTTTTTTGCTGAGTTTGCTTTGCAGTGAGATTTACTTTCAATATGGCTACCATTTTCATAAAGTACATTTTTTAGAAGATTGGATAGAGTTTTTAGGTATTTCATGGTACCCTCTATAGCAAAATTTTGTGAGAATCAAAATATTTAACACTTCAGCCTTTAAAAGGAAGAAAATTCTGACATATGCTACAACATGGATGAACCTTGAGGACATTATGCTAAGTGAAATAAGCCAGTAACAAAAAGATAAATACTGTATGATTCTACTTACATGCGGTACTTAAAACAGTCAAAATCACAGAGATGGGAAGTAGAATGGTGGTTGCCAGGGGCTGGAGGGAGGGGGAATGAGGAGTTACTGTTTAAGAGTGTAAAGTTTCAGTTTTACAAGATGAAAGAAGCTCTGGAGATAGGTGGTGGTGATAGGTCCCCAACATTATAAGTTTATTTAGCACCACTGAACTATACACTTAAAAATCGTTAAGATGGAAAATTTTCCAAGTTTTTCAAAACCAAGAAAAATTTGGGAAAATATTTAACACTAAGATTTATATTATATCATTATTAAATTCGTATTATATCAATACTAAATTCACTCAGTAAATACTGATTGAATACTACTATGTACCAGGAACTGTAGTGAGCATTGAGGAGTCAACAGTGAACAAAACAGACACAATCTCTTTCCTGCTGGAGCTTATATTACAGTCAAGAAAGATAAACTAAGTATTTAAAATAAAGCAGACTAAAGGAAGATGAGTGACTAGCGTGCTATTTTGTAGGGTGACCAGGGAAATCCGCTCTGGTTATGTGGCACATGAAGAGATACCTGAATGATTGCCGTTTCTTATACCATTTTTAAAGAGAATTTAATCATAATTTAAGTAAACACCCTTCCCCCCGCCAGCACATACTTGGAGAAAGCTTTTAGATTTCAGTTACCCCTTGTTTCTGTGGTTGATGTTTTTGCTATTTGAGTATCCACCTATGCATTCTCTTCTGCTTTTGTGTGTGTGTGTTAGTCAGTGATTTCATTGCTTATATTCACGTTAATAATTGTTAATTCCTGACATAGACTGAATTTTTCATCCAAAGAAAACAATGTGCTTGACTTGACTGTCTCTCACCCATGAGGACCAGGTGTCATTTTCATGTTATTTATAAGGACACTGAAACCCAGAGACCTAAAATCACACAAGGAGTTTCTGGTGAAGCCTACTCAAACTTAAGCCCTCTAGCTCCAAGTCCAGTTTGTTTCATAAGACCTGAGTCACCATGTTGCTGTGGGGATTGAAGGTACAGCTTCTCTGAAGGCACTTAGTATGCTTTCCAATGCATTGTGGAAATTATTTTTTCTTCAACATCTTTTAACTAAAAACTGCCCCCTAGAGTGATAAAACCACCCCTTATCACCACTCCCTATCTAAAAAAGGACTTACATAGTAAAGGATTCACTAGCCAGGCATTTTTATTTCTTCTTTGATTGTTTCTAGCCTCTTCCAGCATATGATAGTAGGTATCTCGGTAATCTGGGGGGGGTGGGGAGCCACAGGGAAGAGTTGGCTGCTGGGTCATTTTAGTACACTGGCCATGAGACAGACTAACTGTGTCCTTCAGCCTGTGAACTCCTGGAGAGCATTGCTCCTGCTGTCGTAGAAGACATTTCACCTCCTCACCACTTTGTTTTGCTTTGGATCGACCACTGGGAGACTCAGTAGCCATGGGAGTGAAATTGCCCCTGGTTTCCTCACAACCTGTCAGTCTTTGTTAAATCAGACAAGGCTGAAAAATGGATTCTTTTTTGTCCCTGTCCAAATGTGGCAGCTGTTTAATTTCAATTAGCAAAGCTTGAAAAAGAATATTATGCCAGGGCTAATTACAGCAGGAAGGGCTCCTTGCTTACCTCCACTCCCCCTCTTGACTGAGGATCTGCAGTGTCCCCCAGCAGGGCTATGAAGTTTGGGTTCTGGGAAATTCTGATGCCTGGGGCTTTGATGTAGCTCTCTTTTCAAACAAGTGATGGTTCAGGAAGCACAGGCTTCCAGGAAGGATTCATTTAACTTTTAAAGTCTAGAAATTAGCCGTACAAATCAGACTCTTGTGTATACCCAAACACCAACTTGTTCATGTCAAACTCTTGCTTTTTCCTTCTCTGTAAGTAGACTCTCTGCTTTCAAAGTTCCTCCTCTCCTGCTGGGGAACACTAGCCTCCTTCTCCTCCATGAAACAAGTATTTGTTCTGGTTGACGCATTAGAATCTCTACCAAGAAGCAAAAGAACCCCCTCCCTGCAACTTAAGTTTCATTGCATCTGTCAAGGGTCCCCATGGGAAACAGAATTCACCACCCACCCACCCCTCAATAGTACAGATGAAGAGAATTTAAGGAAGGGGTTACTGACAGAGGAGGGGACAGGATTAAAAGAACAGTCAAGGATAGGTGGGTCACCCAGAGACTAGTAACAGCAGGAAGCTGCTACTACCTTTAGTAGTTCAGTTCAGTTCAGTCGCTCAGTCGTGTGCAACTCTTTGCGACCTCATGGACTGCAGCACACCAGGCTTCCCTGTCCATCACCAACTCCCGGAGCTTGCTCAAACTCATATTCATCGAGTCAGTGATGCCATCCAACATCTCATCCTCTGTCTACTTACCTACTACCTACTACCTGTCTACCTACTCAATAAATGCTCTTATATTACTTAAGTATAATTAAGTATAATTATTATAGTGTTAAAAATAATTGAAAAAATGTGTAATATATAGTGATATTTCTTCACTCATCCCTTTGTATCTGTGAGGGATTGGTTCCAGGACCCCTCACAGATACCCAAATCCACCTCAAGTCCCTGATAAAATAAGGTAGTATTCGCATATAACCTAGGCACATCCTCCCCTATTCTTTATAGCAGTCCATCACCTTATTCACTTGGCCACCTCATCTCACCTCCCCTATACTTTAAATCATATCCAGGTCACCTGTAATACCTAATAAAATGTAAATGCTATGAAAATAGTTGTGAATACAATGTAAATGCTACATACATAGTTATTTTTTGGAACTTTCTGAAATTTTTGATATGCACTTGATTGAATATGAGGATCCTTAACCCAGGGGATTCAGAAAGCTGACTGAATACTATATATATATAGTATTATTCAGATATAATTGATATATAATATTGTGTAAGAGTAGTAATTTGATACATTTATATATTACAATATGATTACCACCATAGCATTGGGCTTCCCAGGTGGCGCTGGTGGTAAAATACCCTCCTGCCAATACAGGAGACGTAAAGGACACAGGTTCGATCCCTGGTTCAATAAGATTCCCTGGAGGAGGATGTGGCAACCCACTCCAGTATTCTTGCCTGGAGAATCCCATGGACAGAGAAACTTGGTGGGCTACAGTCCCTCAAAATTCTCAAAGTCTCTGATAAAATAAAGTCACAGTCCCTCAAAAGTCCTCAAAATTCTCCAAGCCAGGCTTCAGCAGTAAGTGAACTGTGAACTTCCAGATGTTCAAGCTGGTTTTAGAAAAGGCAGAGAAACCAGAGATCAAATTGCCAACATCCAATGGATCATCAAAAAAGCAAGAGAGTTCCAGAAAAACATCTATTTCTGCTTTATTGACTATGCCAAAGCCTTTAACTATGTGGATCACATTGAACTGTGGAGAATTCTGAAAGAGATGGGAATACCAGACCACCTGACCTGCCTCTTGAGAAACCTATATGCAGGTCAGGAAGCAACAGTTAGAAGTGGACATGGAACAACAGACTGGTTCCAAATAGGAAAAGGAGTACGTCAAGGCTGTATATTGTCTCCCTGCTTATTTAACTTCTATGCAGAGTACATCGTGAGAAATGCTGGAATGGAAGAAACATAAGCTGGAATCAAGATTGCTGGGAGAAGTATCAATAACCTCAGATATGCAGATGACACCACCCTTATGGCAGAAAGTGAAGAGGAACTAAAAAGCCTCTTGATGAACGTGAAAGAGGAGAGTAAAAAAGTTGGCTTAAAGCTCAACATTCAGAAAACGAAGATCATGGCATNACCTGTCTCTTATACACATCTAGATGTGTATAAGAGACAGGCTTTATTGACTATGCCAAAGCCTTTGACTGTGTGGATCACAATAAACTGTGGAAAATTCTGAAAGAGATGGGAATACCAGACCACCTAACCTGCCTCTTGAGAAATCTGTATGCAGGTCAGGAAGCAACAGTTAGAACTGCACATGGAACAACAGACTGGTTCCAAATAGGAAAAGGAGTACGTCAAGGCTGTATATTGTCTCCCTGCTTATTTAACTTCTATGCAGAATACATCATGAGAAATGCTGGGCTGGAAGAAGTACAAGCTGGAATCAAGACTGCCGGGAGAAGTATCAGTAACCTCAGATAGACAGATGACACCACCCTTATGGCAGAAATTGAAGAGGAACTAAAAAGCCTCTTGATGAAAGTGAAAAAGGAGAGTGAAAAAGTTGGCTTAAAGCCAAATGAAGATGCTGGCATCCGGTCCCATCACTTCATGGGAAATAGATGGGGAAACAGTAGAAACAGTGTCAGACTTTATTTTTCTGGGCTCCAAAATCACTGCAGATAGTGACTGCAGCCATGAAATTAAAAGACGCTTACCCATTGGAAGGAAAGTTATGACCAACCTAGATAGCATATTGAAAAGCAGAGACATTACTTTGTCAACAAAGTCCATCTAGTCAAGGCTATGGTTTTTCCAGTAGTCATGTGTGGATGTGAGAGTTGGACTGTGAAGAAAGCTGAGCACCAAAGAATTGATGCTTTTGAACTGTGGTGTTGGAGAAGACTTTTGAGAGTCCCTTGGACTGCAAGGAGATCCAACCAGTCCATTCTGAAGGAGATCAGCCCTGGGTGTTCTTTGGAAGGAATGATGCTAAAGGTGAAACTCTAGTACTTTGGCCACCTCATGCGAAGAGTTGACTCATTGGAAAAGACTCTGATGCTGGGAGCGATTGGGGGCAGGAGGAGAAGGGGACGACAGAGGATGAGATGGCTGTATGGCATCACCAACTCAATGGACGTGAGTTTGAGTGAACTCCGGGAGTTGGTGATGGACAGGGAGGCCTGGCATGCTGTGATTCATGGGGTCGCAAAGAGTCAGACACGACTGAGCGACTGAACTAACCCACGGCCAGGCCAGAGCAGGGCTGGACCCAGGAGTGACTCCACCTCCTAGAGGCGTGACCGCAGGGGTGTTGACTCCTGTGCACCAACGAGCCCCAAAGAAGCACAAGGCTGCCAAGCCACCCAGAGAGGGGAGGGCCTCGCCCAGGACGGCTCAGCCTTGAGGGCTATGGGCCTAGCTTTGGGGGAAGGGTTGGACTCCTTACTGAAGCATGACCTATATACGGTGTACAAGTCACACAAGCAGAGCTTGATGGATTTTCACGAACTGAACGCCACAGGTGTTCCCTGCGCCCAGGCACCCTCAGAAACGGGGGCTCAGGCCTCGCACCACGGGGCAGGTGTGGGCGCGCCTTCTGAAGTCCCACTTGTGCCTCGCGTTATGAGCCTCCGCAGCCCTCTCTCAGAGCAGCCCTTGGCAGAGAAGGGCCCCCACCACAGGCGCTCAGGCACTCCTGGGAGAGAGTGAGCACCAACAACACCCCCACCCCCAGAAAGGTGCTGCTTCAGACAGCACAAGGCCTCCCCCGCCCCCCCACAGTGGGAGGAGGAAGACCAGTCCATGGCCCACAGGCCAGCAGGTTCCCTGCCAGCACGAGCAATTCCGGTGCAGACCAGCCTCCGTTCTGTCCTCTCAAGGCCGACTCTGGAGCCTTGAGAGGTGAGGAGGAGCAGCCCAGGCTCGGGTCACCGAGGACACGGGTGGGCGAGTGGGACAGGGCCAGGCTGAGGTGGGCCCCAGGTCGGTGGACAGTGCGGGGCACTGAGGGGTCACCGTCAGAGGCTCGGGGCGGGGGTGCAGGTTGAGCTCCCTCAGTGGACCTAGAGGCTGTCAGGATTGCTGCCTCGGACCCCAGTGCACAGGTGAGGAGATCCTGGAGCTGGAGGGGCCTGCGGTGGCTGGCTGTGGCGCTCTTCCCCACAGGACATGGGGCTGCATGGGCAGCTGGGCCTGGCTCTGTCTTCGGGCCCCCATTCCCTCAAGGCGGTATGGCAGTGAGGGGATGAAGTAAGTAAGGTCGCTCAGTCATGTCCGACCCTTTGCGACCCCATGGACTGTAGCCTACCAGGCTCCTCCCTCCATGGGATTCTCCAGGCAAGAGTACTGGAGTGGGTTGCCATTTCCTTCTCCAGGGGATCTTCCCAACCCAGGAATCGAACCCGGGTCTCCAGCATTCCAGGCAGATGCTTTAACCTCTGAGCCACCAGTGAGGGGATGGGGAGCCCCAAAAGAGGGCCTGCCAGACCCTACAGCTGCCTTCTCCCTATGCCTCCTGGTTTGCTCTGCAACTTGCCCCTCGGGTCTTGGTATGAGGGCTTCCAGGATACCGGGCTTTAGGTCTAAGCAGAAACTCAACCTCCGGGCCTTGCCAGGGGGCCCATTCCCACCAGCACCCTCAGGGCCAGGTAGCGGGGAGGCCTGGGACCCAGGACTCACCATCAAGGTTGTTCAGGGACATGATGACGTCCAGGTCAGCACCCAGGATCTCGCCAAGCTGGTTCACCAGGGCAGAGTCATTAGCCGGATAAACAGCCACATGGTCCCCAGACTCATACCTGGGGGTGATGCGAGGCTCAGGGGGAGGGTGGAGGGCAGCTCTGTGTGGGAACAGGAGGCCTGGGCGAAAGCTTGGGAGGGCAGCTCTGTGTGGGAACAGGAGGCCTGGGCGAAAGCCTGGGAGGGCAGCTCTGTGTGGGAACAGGAGGCCTGGGCGGAAGCTGGGGAGGGCGTGGCGGCAGCCAGTACCTGATTTTGGAGTCCGAGATGTCTAATTCCAGGTGCATGAGGTGTCGCTCGGTTCCCTGGTTCAGCTTCCGGTTGGTGGTGACGACAGCCAGGAATGGGTTCTTGGCGTCGAAGGGGCTGGGTAGCGAGAGCAGCGCAGTGATTGGCTAGGACTCCAGTCTGAATCTCCACACCCACAAGGACCCTTCCGACCACACAGAACACAGGGAACCTCAAATCTGGCCTCCTGGGTCATGAGAAAACCTCTCCAATGGGGTAAAGGGCTTTCCCAGCCCCTGCCCAGGTGGTGTTCCCGGCACCCGCAAGGGGGCAAAGCTGGGTTATTAGTGTCCCTGTCTACAGACAGAAACTGAGGCTGGTCTGAAAGCTGGGGGACCCTCCACACCCGGTACCCACTGGTGGACAGAGCACAAAGAGGGCCTGGCCCAAGAAGGTGGTTCCGTAAGACGGAGGAAGGGCCTGGGTCCTGAGTGACTGCCCAGGGCAGCACAGGACAGGCTTTCCCACTGGGAAGTCACTGAAATGGGCTGTCGGCTGCAACCGCAGCCTAGAGTGGGGCTGCTGGAGGGTCAAGGAGGACCTTCCTGGGCAGCTCAAGGAGGTGTCTGAGTGGAGCCCAGGTGCAAGTGAGGGGCCCCAGAGAGGAACACTTTGGACAAAAAAGTCCAAATATGGAGGCAGATTTGAAGGAAGTGAGCCCTTTGGTCAAGGTTCAGCCTAGACCCAGAGCTGAACTCGCTACGTCCTGGTCCAGGAAGTGGTGGGCATCCCCCACCCCTGGATATTTAACGGGCAAATGAAGTACAAACTGAGCAAGTGCCAGTCTCCCCGAGGCCACACTCTGGACCAAAGGACCACCAAGAGGGGAGGGGTCCCCAGGGCCCTGGGCTCAGAGCAGCCTCCCATCTCTCTGCTCCGGGCCGGAAATGGACATGTGGGTGGCCCCAGCCAGGCCCCTTCCCGATGGAGGGAATGAGGAAGCCCATGGGACGGGGCCTGGGAGGAAAGGCCCCGTGGAGACACACGGGACGGCCAGCCATCTGGGGCCCAGCCACGCTCTCGACTCACGGCTTCTGGTTCTCGTAGCTCTTCAGGCGGCCCATCTCGCCCGTGTACACTTTGGCCATGTCCATGTCCGTGTGGACCATGAGTTCGTACTGGCGAATGCTGGAGGGGGAGACCCAGGGGGAGGCTGAGGGCTGGGAGGGCCAGGAGGCTGGGGGAGGGTCCCCAGGAGGAAGTGCGGCTGCGAGACCATGGGGCACGCCTGGGGGACGTGGGGCCGGGCATGACCCATGAGGAAGGAGATGTGTGTGTGGGGGGCAGGCAGGAGAGGTGGGGCAGCTGGGCCAGCAGGCCCGAGGAGGCCGGGAAGCCCACTCTGACCCTCGTGTGCGGGCACGGCCCCTTCCACAGCCTGATTGCACCTCCCCCAGCCCCACTGCGCCCGCTGGGCCGGTTCCCCACCCACGGCACCAGCTGCACGCACTCACCTGGACTCCTCTCCGGTGGCCTCCACCCCGAAGTGCTCGCACACGGCCGGCCAGAACTGCTCTCGCCATGTGATGAAGTCCTCCTCCAGGCTGTGGACCAGAGGGGATGAGCCTGGGGCCAGATGGGGCTGCCAGGCCAGGCCTGGACCCTCTGTCCCCTGGCTCCCCGGCAAGCTCGAGGGTTTATTTCACACCAGCCCGCCCAGTGATGTAACCCAGGGCAGCAGGAAGCGTCCAGAGGGTCTGCAGTAACCACGGGAAGCCCTGTCTGAGCTGGGTGAGCCGGAAGGGTGTGGACAAGTCAAGAAGGCGGGCCTGGTGGCGCGGGGCTGGCCTTCCCTCCCCGTGGTAAGGCAGGTCACAGGGGTGCGTGGACACTATGGTGCGGCTCTGCCCTGCCCTCCTGGGCCCCGGCCAGCCTGAATCTGCAGCTCCTGACACTCGACAGTCTGGGTGGGGCTTGTGGGTGGGGCTCAGGGTCGGGGAGCACTCACTTCCCGTCGTCGTCGCCCAGCCCCAGATCAAAGACCCGCTGGGCCCCGAGCTGCTCCAGCCGCTTGTCCACGTACTTGCCCATGGCGTTGAAGTGCTCATAGGTCTTGTTCCCAAGGGCAAACACCTGTGTGGACGAGGGGCCAGGGTCAGCGGGTCCGGCCAGACACCTCACACGGGGAGGCCCTGGAGCAGCTTTGTTTCATGGACCCACAGCTCAGGCTCCTCTGTGGCTACCTCGGCCTGGACTCTGGCAGCTGCAGGCTGTTCACCCCACCCGATCCCTTGCCTGGCCGAATCTTGGTCAGCCCACTCCTCCTTTCTTGCCTTTTGTCTCTAGAAGCTAATGCCCCTGGGCACGGTGGGGCTGGGACACGGGAAGGGGGCTCTTAGTGCCGGGCTGGGCAGAAGAGAGGGTCACCGCGTGAGCCCTTTCCGGGATTCCCACCTACAAGCTCCCTGCCAGGCCCGGGCTCTGCAGATCAAGGTGAGAACTGGAGGTGTCCTCTTGGACACGAGCTTCTGGAGGTAAGCCCACACAGGTGACTCACCGCGTACTTGACCCCAGAGAGGTCCACATCCGTCTCCTGGAGCCAGTCGTAGAAGTCCTGGGCATTGTCGGTGGGGTCCCCCTCACCGTAGGTGGCCATGCAGAACACGGCCAGGGCTTTCTCAATCTCTGGTAGGCTGCTCAGGTCGGCCTGGGGGGACAAAGGCAGGGCCAGGCCGAGTGACCGTGACTAAGCCGGCTCCCAAGTGCAGACGGGTGAGTCCTGGGCTCAGGGGGACAGAGTGCTTCTCAAGAGCAAAGGGGCAGCAGGCCCAGAAGAGCACGGCGAGGGCCTGGGTGCCGGGCCAGGAGTGGGCACGTGGGACACGCTGCCACCTCTGGGGCACCTCAGCTCCCTGCAGAGTCCCAGGGGGCCTGAGCTCCTGTGATTCCTAACCAGCTGTCTTCCAACTCGAAACCAGGTCCTGAGACAGAGGGATAGCGGTGCCATCCCCAAGCCCGAAGGGGGCGTGTGTGTGGAGTAGGCGGGGGCTGGTTTGGTTTGGGTGAAGGAGGGGCACAGGTGGGAAGCAGCTGGCACTCAGAAGACAGGGCTTCTCAGGAAGTTCATTCATCACGTTGGAGCCCACGTGATGACCGGCAATGACCCTGCGGGGAGAAGCAGGAAGGCGCTCCCTGGGGCGTCTTCCCAGGACTAGCTGCTCTGTCAGGCCTGCCTCTCCTGGGGCCTAAGGACCACTCCGAGCCCTTCTCTGCCCATTGTGTCCCCCGGCGCCGCCGGCCTGGCCGTCTCAGTGAGCAGACTGCTGGACGCTTCCTGCACTCTGGAGAGCTATGACTGGTGAAGGAGCCAGTGCTGGGAGGAGCGTGAGCAGGGTGAGTTGGCCCCCACAGCCTCAGAGACAGGCTCGGTGTGGCTGGGGCCAGGAGGTGGGGGCTGAGTCCTACAGACAGCGCTGTGTGGGCCCGAAGGAGCCATGTGCTGAGGATGGCTGAAGGAGATGGGGGAGGGGGGATCCTGTAGCCCCAAATGGGGGCTTTCCCCTCGATCTCCGGGCTCTCCTGGGCCCTCCCCAAGCCCAGACACACGAGTTTACAGCCTCCGTGCAAAGCTGAGCTGCAGGGTTCCCAGAGATGGCTCGTCCAACACCCTCATCCCCTCTCCCTGTAGATGAGGCCCCCAGTGAGGGGCTGGGCAAGGTCCCCTAGGCAGTCGGGTGAGTGGAGTTGGAGTCCAGACACCCCCCCAGCTCCTGAGTCTGGCTCCCCTGACACTGCAGTCCAGGAGACGGGGGCTGAGGGAACATGAGAGACAGTTCCTCTCCTGACCTGCTGAGACCCTGTCATCTTTTAAGCCACACCCAACCCACGAGGTGCCCGGGTCCCTTCTGTGGGCACCTGCCCAGCGCTCGTGGAGCCTGCAGCGTGGAGAGCTGCAGGGAGTGCACGTGGACACACCTGGGCCAGGGGTTCTTTACGTCTGGAGGCCACCTGGCTGCTGGGACCACTGACAAGAGGTGCCCAATCCCACCTGTCCCTTTGCCTAACTCTGCCCTCGTGTCTCCACGATCCATATGCCTGCCTTAACACCCTGGACTGCACTGCGTGGGAGGAAGGGGCCGGGGTGCGGCGGGCACTCACCAGGTCATACTCCTCAGGGTCAGCTGCCATGCCCCGCATCCCGTAGCGGTGGGCGTCCTTGGACAGGCGGTTGGCAAACTCCTCAGCAGTCCCCGTCTGGGAGCCGTAGAATACGATGATGTTCCTGCCCTAGGGATGGCCGGACACACGGGTTCAGTGAGGGGCCAAGAGCCACAGGCTTCACCGGAGACTCAAGATGACCACAGGGGCAGGCGGGTCCCTAAGGGCACCCTCTTTCTTTCCTCCTTCAGGTCCTTTCTAAGTCACTCTTGGGCCAGCTTCTCACTAGCACAGCCATTGCGGTGGGTGGGGTCAGAGGCCACCCAGCCAGCTCCAGCTGAAGCCACCAAGGTAATCCAACACACACAGCTGCTCAAAGTCACACTGTGGACAGATCTTTAAATGACACTTGAAAACGGCAGAAATAACATTCAGTAAAAAACAACAAAAAAACCTAAAGGGACCGAAGACTACGTACAGCATAATCCATTTTGGTTACATATCCACCCGACGCGTGTGTGCAGTTCATACACATCGGGCAGAAAGGAAAAAGAACAGCAGGAAATATACCAAGAGTCTCTAGTGGGAAAATATGGGTGCGTTTTCCTGGATGTTTGCAGAAGTAATCACACATGCTTTATAAAAACCTAGACAGTGGGGGGAGGTGTCCCATCTAGATTGGCCCACAGGCTCCGACTCTGCCCTCCTCCCACGGCGCCCTCCACAGCAGTTGTGGAAAAGCCCCAACTCCATCCCCTAGACTCCCTGCAGTCAGGGATGCAGCAGACTGGTCCAGCCAACGGGATGCGCTCTGCAAGACCTGGAAGGTGGAAGCGAGGCACAGGCCACCTTCCGGTGCACCCCTTTCTGCAGACCTCAGCAGCAGGCCTTCCAGCGCCCAAACTGCCTAGAGGGGTCTCTGGTCTGGCTCGAGCCCTGACTGACTGCAGGTGACGAAAGTAAAACGCAGGGGTCACAACTGCTGTGCAGCGTTCTCATACCTCGTTCATTTCCTGAATTTTCTTACAAATCATTTCAAAAGGTATTTTTAAATGATGCTTATGATATCAAGGAAAGGAAAGTCAACATGATATAAAACAGTAGTTATGGTAGCATCAGAATATATAAAGAACCTAGAAATAAGCCAAACAAGAAACATGTAAGAAGCCACTGAGTGACAAGGGGCTTCCCAGGTGGCTCAGTGGGAAAGACTCCGCCTGCCAGTGCAGAAGCTGCAGGAGGGTCCGGTGTGATCCCTGGGTTGGGAGGATCCCCGGAGAAGGGAATGTCTACCCACACCAGTATTCCTGCCTGGGAAATCCCATGGACAGACAGCCTGGTGGGCTACAGTCCACGGGGTCGCAGAAGAGTCAGGTACGACTGAGCGCCTAAACAACAACAGTAACAAAATCTGCGTGACAAAGGGCCCAGCCGAATGGAAAGACCCTCTGATTCTGCCCAGAGAGACTCAGCATGCAGGACGCCGGTCCTCCATCCATAACACAGAAACAACACGGTCCTGATAAGAACTGCTACAGCTCTTTTTTTTTCATCAACAACATGGTCCTAAACACCTTGTAGAAAAGTAAGTATGAAGCCGTTGCTGGAACATCATTTGGCAGCAGAAAGGGAGGAAGGGCTGGCACTTGCTACAGCACAGACGAGCCCCGCAGACCCTACGCTCAGGGAGAGGCCGCCGAGGCCACGCGCTGTGTGCTTCCACACACGGAAGGTCTGGCCCAGGCAACGCCACGGAGACAAGCAGATGAACAGCCGCCGAGGGCTCAGGCTGGGGGACTGGGAGTGACGGCTAAGAATAAAGTGCTTCTTTCGGGTAAGAGGCAAATGTTCTAAAGTTGGTTGTGGTGATGGCTTGTGCAACTGAGGATACACCAAAAAGTCACTGGTGTGTGAGCTTTAAATCGGAGAGCTGTATGAGATATGAATTGAATCCCAGTAAAACTGTGATTCAAAATAAGTGAATACACATGAAGTAAAAGCTAGGAAAAGTGAAAAATAAGGGTGATGGGGAGAGCGAGGAAGTGCTTAGTGCTACAGATATTAAAACAAGTTATAATAATTAAACAGCATGATACTGTTTATACACAGACAGCTGGATCAAAGTATCAGAACAGGAAAATGTAGAAATAGACTCAAATACCAATGAGAATTACATTTATGACCAAACTAGTGGGGAAAAGATGGACTTTATTACATGGAATTTAGACAGCTGAGTAAAAACGTGTTGGACCCAAACCTTGCATCTTACACCAGGATAAATTCCCAACAGACTGAATTTTAAACATGGAAAACAGAAATCATAAAGACACAAGAGGAAACATGAAGAACTGCTTTATCTCTTTAGAGTGGGGAAGCCTTTTACATGATGACTCAAAGTCCAGTAGCCAAAGAAAGAAAAGTAAAGCGGACTATGGCATTTTTACACGGCAACACACAATGAGCTGAGTAACACACAAAGTATCGACTGGGGAAAATATTTTTAAGTCAAATCACAGACAAGGGGTTAACTTCCCTAATAACTTCACGGAATTTCTTGAGAAAGATCAATCCCAACAGAAAAGTGGGCAAAAGAGCTGAACAGAATCTATTAAAAAGAAAACGAAAAGCCATCCCATAACGTGGGAATTTGCTTTCATTCATTCATAGAAAAAAATGCAAATTAGAACTACAGAGATAAATCTTTTTTTTAACCTAGAAAATGGGCAAAATCCCAAACTCTGATAGTAGACTGTTGGCAAAGCTGTGGGGGAATAGATTTTCTCACATCCTGCTAGTGACTGCCCTGGTGTGAACTCTGTGGGCTGGGGTGCAATTTGGCAGCTTCTATCACAAACACATGCACCTTTTGATTCAACAATCCCACATCTGGGACTGTACTGTATTTGCAAATATGCAAACTGATCTACGTGATCACAGTGGCTCTCTCTGTAAGAGCTAAACAAAAGTCATTCTGTCGTGTCCGACTCTTGGTAACCTCATGGACTATACTGTCCGTAGAATTCTCCAGGCCAGAATACTGGAGAGGGTAGCCTTTCCCTTCTCCAGGGGACCTTCCCAACCCAGGGAGTGCTTCTTTCGGGTAAGAGGCAAATGTTCTAAAGTTGGTTGTGGTGATGGCTTGTGCAACTGAGGATACACCAAAAAGTCACTGGTGTGTGAGCTTTAAATCGGAGAGCTGTATGAGATATGAATTGAATCCCAGTAAAACTGTGATTCAAAATAAGTGAATACACATGAAGTAAAAGCTAGGAAAAGTGAAAAATAAGGGTGATGGGGAGAGCGAGGAAGTGCTTAGTGCTACAGATATTAAAACAAGTTATAATAATTAAACAGCATGATACTGTTTATACACAGACAGCTGGATCAAAGTATCAGAACAGGAAAATGTAGAAATAGACTCAAATACCAATGAGAATTACATTTATGACCAAACTAGTGGGGAAAAGATGGACTTTATTACATGGAATTTAGACAGCTGAGTAAAAACGTGTTGGACCCAAACCTTGCATCTTACACCAGGATAAATTCCCAACAGACTGAATTTTAAACATGGAAAACAGAAATCATAAAGACACAAGAGGAAACATGAAGAACTGCTTTATCTCTTTAGAGTGGGGAAGCCTTTTACATGATGACTCAAAGTCCAGTAGCCAAAGAAAGAAAAGTAAAGCGGACTATGGCATTTTTACACGGCAACACACAATGAGCTGAGTAACACACAAAGTATCGACTGGGGAAAATATTTTTAAGTCAAATCACAGACAAGGGGTTAACTTCCCTAATAACTTCACGGAATTTCTTGAGAAAGATCAATCCCAACAGAAAAGTGGGCAAAAGAGCTGAACAGAATCTATTAAAAAGAAAACGAAAAGCCATCCCATAACGTGGGAATCTGCTTTCATTCATTCATAGAAAAAAATGCAAATTAGAACTACAGAGATAAATCTTTTTTTTAACCTAGAAAATGGGCAAAATCCCAAACTCTGATAGTAGACTGTTGGCAAAGCTGTGGGGGAATAGATTTTCTCACATCCTGCTAGTGACTGCCCTGGTGTGAACTCTGTGGGCTGGGGTGCAATTTGGCAGCTTCTATCACAAACACATGCACCTTTTGATTCAACAATCCCACATCTGGGACTGTACTGTATTTGCAAATATGCAAACTGATCTACGTGATCACAGTGGCTCTCTCTGTAAGAGCTAAACAAAAGTCATTCTGTCGTGTCCGACTCTTGGTAACCTCATGGACTATACTGTCCGTAGAATTCTCCAGGCCAGAATACTGGAGAGGGTAGCCTTTCCCTTCTCCAGGGGACCTTCCCAACCCAGGGATTGAACCCACATCTCCCGCATTGCAGGCAGATTCTTTACCAGCTGAGCCACAAGGGAAGCACAAGGGAAGCCACAAAGGAAGAGCTAAAGATAAGCAATATTCCAAACGCCCATCAACAAGGCAGTGTTAAAGCAAATTACAGTACTTGTGGCCACGAGCAGAATCATTATGTAATTATAATAAAGGATGAGGGAGGTATCTCTGAATTGCTCCGAGGCAATCTCCAAGACATTATTATTAAGTGAGAAAAAAAAAAAGGTCTATAGCAGTGTGTGTAATATGCCACTTTTTGTGTTTAAAAAGTAAAAAAAAAAAAGTTTGTTTTCATTACACGGTCAGAAAGAAGTTCTAAGAACGGTGATGGGTGACAGGGACAGGAAAGGAGATTTCCACCTGAATAGTTTGTGTTTTGGATTTAATCACATGAATGAAGTACCATGTCATAAAATTTGATACTTAAATAAACAAAAACAAAGAGAGAGAACTGTAGCTGCGCTAGGACCACAGCCACGTGAGGTGGACATCTGCTCGTGGACACAGCCTGGTCTGGGAGGAAGGAGACAGGCGGCATCTGAGACAGAGGGAGGGTCTGTTCCTACAGTTTGGTTTGTTCAAGAAGTAAACATTCCACAAGGAGAGTAAACTGTCCTGGCAACGGCAGAGCAGCCTCAAGGCTCTGGTTAGACTGGAATATACACACGTGGGAGCGGAGTCCGTTCCCACCCGCCCTCTCTCCTCCCGTCCGGCAAAGCTGGCCTTCTGCTGGACATCCCCGCCCACCCAGCAGGGCCGAGCACAGACAGAGAGAGAACTCACCGTCTTCTTCATCTTCTCCACGAAGCTTCTGTCTTTGACAGAGGAGGTCCTGAAAGATAAAAGTGTCTGATGGGCACGGGCACGGGAGACACCGAGGTGCCCACGGCATCAGCCGCCTCCTGTCTGGTGCCGGGGCTGGAAGAGGCAGGACCCAGGCTCCCGGACCTGGCAAACCCAAACCCAACGCCTCGCGGGACCAGGGCTGACCCGCTGGGTACAGGAGAGCATGAGAATGAAAGGTCAAGTTCACTCCCTGGGCCCTTACCAGCCCATGGTCCCCATGGCTTTGTCTCACCTCCAATTTCCACCTCTCAAGGCAACCAGGAGTCTCCCACCTAAGATTCTGACCACGCTACTGCTGCACTCTAAAACCTTCCATGGCTCCCATGACCCACAGGCCAGAGGTACACAAACCCCTTCAGGATCTGCCCTGGCCTTGACTGCCAGCCCCTCCTGAGGCCACCCCTCCATGATGGTCCCTAGGATCCTGTCAACTCCACTGCCTTGTGTCTGGACATCAGGAGGGCTGAAGAAGACATACCCTAGGAGAGACCCACACCAGAGGCCATTCGAAAGAAATGGGGCCCTCTGATTCAGAATCCACCCTCCTCCACCGTCTAAATGATCGGCCACAATGACCAGCTGGGCATCTCCTAGTTCCTCCCTGCCCTTGGACCCACTGCCGCCTTGGCCTAGAGCGCCCTTCCTTTAATCCACAGACTCCTGCTTATCCCAAAAACACGAGGCCTAAACTCCTCTCCAGAGCACCTTCCCTGCCACTGACATGAGGCTGTCTGTTAGCATCTTCAATGCGTCTTCACGCCTCCGTCCAAACACTTCCTTCAGCGTGTTCTTGCTCAGCCTGAGGGCTGGGTGTCACAGCCGGGGGGGGCTGCCTGTGTACCTCTCTGCAATCACCATGAGCATGACCACACTTGGCACACGAAGCCTCATCAGCCTCCGGGATAGTCAGTCCTGAGTCCTCGCCCAGCAGAAGGCTGGTGGAGGTGGCCTCAGAGGCCTTTGGAGGCTCCCCCACCCACCTGAGGGTCTGACATCAGTGGAAAAGCTCTCCTCTCTCAAAAGACAGAGGCTTCCATACAAGCTTCAGCCAAGTGCCCTTGAGTCCTCACTGAAAACAGGGACTGGGGCACGCCCACCACCCACTGAGCACCCGGCTGCCCGTCCTCCACCTCCAGGTGATGCAGGCCAGCCAAGGAGGGGCGGGCATGAGACTACGCGAGGCGGCCCCTACCTTCCCAGGGCCGGTCACCAGGCTCGGGAAATCAAGGAGGAAGAGGAGGAGCCACACCTCAGGAGCGGAGAGGTTCAGGGTCAAGCCTGCTGCTTCCACTAAATGGGCCTCCGAGCGGGTAAGTCAGGCCTCGCAAGGCCTCGGACTCCTTGACTGAACACGCTGCATCCACCCTGGTGGGGCGCTCCGCACTGGGAACTCATCTAACTCTCAGGCATAAAGAGGGACGGGGAAAGGGTTTGGGTGGCTCTGTGATTCCAGCAGGGTGAGGTGTGAGAAGACCAAATTGATGAGGCGTCCACAGGCCACAGGCTCCAGAAGAAGCAGGCACTGTGCCCAGAGAGACAGGAAAAGCCTCGAGGAAGAGCTGGGCTCTAGTCTTAGGGAGGAAATGGCTCCCGCGAGGGAAAGCTGCGGCAGCTGAGGGGCTCCTGGATGAGGCCCAGGCAGCCGGAGGGGATGAGCTCTGGGGAGGAGGGCCAGGGAGGGGGTGCTCCCTGCAGCTGCATGGAGGGGGTGTTCCAGGCCGGCAGGAAGGGGAAAGGGGGCCCTCTATGCAGGTCTGGCTGGGGGTGTCAGACGGAAGGCACGAAGTGCCAAGGTCCCCCACCCCCAGGAACAGGGTGCTCCTGAGAAAGGCGTGCACTTCTGAAGCCCAGCACTGTCCTTAGCTTCAGCTCCTGGGGAAAGGTTACACCCACAGAGCCACGAGGGGGACAGGAAACCCAAGGAGGGGGAGACTCCGTCTGTGCCTCCAGTCACTGCCCGACACAGGGCAGGCTCCCCACGCTCCCACTGCTGATGCCCGGCTGCCAGGCTCCGAGCAGGGCCACCCCTGGGGGCCCTCACTTGGCTTCCCCACTCCTGACCACTCTGCACCAGGATTTGCACTCGGAACCCGATCTTTCACAGGGCGAGGGGTGGGTAGGGCGACTGCGGCCCACCTGGTTTCTGGTCTAAACCCCTTTCTTCAGAAGTAGAGACATGCAGCCTGCAAACCAGGACCACAGGCGTGCCAGGGTGGCCGTGCCCCGGCGAGCCCCCGGGGGCTGCCCTTGAGGCCGTGCCCTCCTCGTGCCTCCAGACATCCCTGCCCAGGAGCAAGTTTCCTCCACACCCCAATGGGGGTGCCTGTGGTTGTCCACACCGTCTCCCCGGACGCTGTCTGGAACTGACCTCAGGATGGGCTCGTCCTGATGAGCTGAGTAGGTGCACCCCATGGCTTCTCATGCCCGGCTGCTCTGGACCGTGGGGGCCAGGCAGAATGCTGCGCCCCTGGACGTGTGTGGGGAACACCAGCTAGCAGGTCGGGCTCCGTCCATTCTCTGCCGGCACTGGAGGCGGGCAGCCCGGCCTGTGGACGCCGCACATCCTCCCGGACGCTCTGTCCTCTCGGGAGCCCCGCTGAGCCCCTGCCTGCCTCTGACCCGGGAGCCTGGGAGAGCAGCCGCATCTGGCGGGCCCAGTGGGGAGGAACCGGGACTCCCGGCTGGAGCCTCCCATGAGCCCCTGCGTCTGGCACACACCCCTCCTCCTGTATGGACCGAGGGAAGGAGGCAACCTCCCCAGCCCTGGCTGGAGTCTCCTTGGTAACTGTTTATAGCAGAGCCCTTTCTCCCCACAGCCTCCCCCTTTTCCACTTTAAGGAAAAAAAAAATGAAGTCGTGCAGGCTGAACAAAGCTCTTCTGGACCCTGGGAGGCGCTGGGGCAGGTTGCTATGGCAGGGCTGCATCCCCATAAAGGAGCCTGCTGCCGGCCGCCCTGGGATCCTGTTAAATTAGATCTGGCTCCCATCTCCCTCCCTACAAAAGAACGGCGGGCGACAGAGCCTACGACGCTGGGTCCAGTCCAGTCGCCTGGGGTAGAGGGTCTGTGAAACTAGCACATCTTGGCCCCTCACTGCAGTGTGGGGGATGCCCAGCAAGGTGGGCTGAGATGGTTCCACGTGGGGAGCCCCCCTTTGAAGGGACCCAAGTAAACGGCCATCAGGAGAGGCCGTGGCTGGCCCAGGCGTGGAGCTGAGACCACATGGCTCCAGAGTACAAATGGCTCCAATTAGGCTCCCCACCCCCAAACTGGGAGCAGAAGTGCCTCTGGTTTCTGAGGTCAACTACAGCGGGGGTGTTGGGGGGGACTGGATCGGCCCCAGGGAGGGTAGACAAGAACACTGAGTCACTTGGACCGAGACAAACCACAAGGGCGGGTGTGATTCATTCTGTTTCCAGTCCTAGGCCACGCTCAGAAGGGTTTGTGAAATTTAATTTTCAGCAAAGCGGAACTGACTTCTGAGACTTTCTCTTGCTCCTGGCAACACGTGGGGCAGCTGCTTTCGAGTGGCTCCCTTTCAGAGCCTTGTGGGTGGCGACAAGTTCTCCAGGCCCCAGGGCAGCAGGCCGGGAGAAGGGCCAAGAGCTGGGTGACACCAATGGTGGCAGAGCAGGTAATGGAAGGGGGCAGACCCACCGGAGCCTCATGGCAGGAAGATGGTGGCTGGGAAAAGCTGCCGGGGGTGAAAACAAAGTGGCTCCCTGGAGCTTGAACAGGAACAGCAGCTTTCCCCACCGCCCGGGCCCAGAGTGGGAACTGCCGCGGGCGGAAAGCGGCGAGGCAGGTGGGAGCATGCAACAGTGTGGGAGGGCAAGGGTCAGAGGCAAGAAGGGGGGAGCCCTGCTTACAGAGCGCTCCTGTCCACTTCCTTTTCTGCTTCAGGTAATTGCCCTGCCCACCCCCACCAGGAAGGCGGAAAGGATTCTGCCCCATTTGACTTTGGAGGGGAGTAAAGCCTGGGGCTGAAGCACTAACTTCAGGCCCAGGAAAGCCCAGAGGCACCCTCCCACTCCCCACCAGGGCAGGCTGAGGGTCTGCTCCCCCAGCATCTCCCTGGTAGCCTCGTCAGTTGGGACACAGACACAGCGGTGCCTGTGAACACCTCACTGCCCTTCCCAGGGATTCCTCCCTGTCACTGAGGCTACTCTGAGCCTTGGGGGGAGTGATGTTCCCCTGGTGGACACCATGGGCCCTGGTCAGCAGGACGCCTCCTGATGACCATCCTCCAATCTGTGTCCTGGGACCAGGTGCAAACCGTGGCCCTCGGGACTGCCCTGGCACCAGCCCTCCCCTCGGCTCCCCACGAGGGTCAGACAAAAACCCCAAGGCCCTGCGGGTCCCTCCCCAGCCTCAGCTCTCCTATCTCGGCTCCCTTCACGACCCCCGACTCCCTCGGTGACTTACACCCAGGCCCTGCCAGGATGCACCTTCCCCAGAGCAGGCCCTGTTCTGGTCCCGGCGTCAGCACACGCGGCCCTCTTCCAGCTTCCTACTCAGCCTCAGGGGCACCTCCCTCCTGACATCCCCCCAGTGGTGCCTCAGGCTGTCTGAGCCTTGTCCGCTGTACCAACCTCGTGCGTCCCACCTGCACGTGAGGCCCTGAGGATGCCCATGTCCCTACGCCCTGGCCTCTGGCCCCCAGAGATGGAGCCACTGGCACCGAGAGCCTGGAGGATGCCCAGTGAGGTCAGAAGAGCCACTGACACTTGGCCCTGCATCGCTTTCCCAGACAGGTCATGTCTGAGCTTTGGGGCACTGGTTAGAATGGCAAAACCTCCCCAATCCCATCAAGGGACAGGAGCGGTCCCTCGTGGTCAGGTGGCAGCGGAAAACCCCCGACTCCAAGTACAGGGGTGGCGTGAACGTCCTGAGCCCATGTCCTCGCTGTGCCCACCACAGATTCAGGCGGCTTTGGGCACAGTCCACCCTCCACAGCCTTTCCTCATGCTTGGCTCTTTGTAAACTCCGTTTGCGTTTCCACTGTCAGAGCCAAGGACCCCTGTCTAGGAAGGGTGGCCCTGAGCTGGGTGTGCAAAGAGCCAGCACGCAGGACAGCAATTGGGAGACAGAGAATGGTTAGAGATGGTGTTGGTGGCCTCGACTCCTGGTCTTCCTGGCCTTTCTGCTGAGAGCAAGTCGTCAAACAAAGGTCATGGAGGAAAATGAGGTTCTTTGTGGCTTTTCAGAAGCAACCCTCAGTGGGATGCAGTCAGTAAAATCTAGACCGTGGGAAACTTAGGGAAACAAATGATCTGGTTTCTTCAACAAAAAATGCCGTGAGGGAGTCACAGGGGTGGAAGGAAGCCTTCGGACTGAGAGAGATCTGTCACTGTGTGATGGGGAAGCAAGCAGGCACGAGAGGCCACGGTCCCAGCTGGCATGACTTTCCAGAAAAGGCAATATAGTGCAGGGACAGAAGCAAGCTCAGCCGCTGCCAGGGGTGGGGGCTGGGGAGTGCCACCTGTGCAGGGGCCTGTGGGGGTTCCTTTCCAGGGTGCAGAATGTCCTTGGTTATCTTGACTATAACACTGGTTACACAACTGCACACACCTGTCAGGACTCATCAAACTGTACTTCAGAAAGGGGCATGTGCATGGCAGAAACTGGCATGATACTGCAAAACAATTATCCTCCAATTCAAAATAATTTTTTTAAAAGAGGAGAATCTGGGGGATTTTCCAGGTGGTCCAGTGGCTAAGACTCTGTGCTCCCAATGGAGGGGCCTGGGTTCGATGCCTGGTCAGGGAACTAGATCCCACACCACCAAATAAAATAAATGAAATATATTAAAAAAAAAAAAAGAGTTTTACTGCATGTAGACCTGACCCCTCCAAAAGAGAGGCTGAGGAGATTGAGTGATCAATTGTGATGCGTGGCTTTAGACCCTGAATCTTTAAAAAAAAAAAAAAAAGGCTTTAAAAAAATGGCTCCGTCACTCAAGGAACTATGAACAACGCTGGCCGAGTATCCAATGATACCGACACGTATTGTGGACTTGAAGGGGTGGGAGGGAGGCGGTGTGTTGGGTTTAGAAAGGGGAAGTCCTCGAATGTGAGAGAAGTGGAATATTCTCCTAGTTCAGGTTTCTGTATAGTTTCACAGGAGATATTTCCAATGAAAGCATGTGATTTCTTTATTCATAATTCATATGAGTTACAGGACTAATGATGAAATCATACGCCAGCTTTAAGATAATCTGGCAAAAGTGGGGAATGGCCCGGAGCGGTGAGCTAAAACGGTGACGGGGGCATGGGTTCCCCCTTGCTTTGGTGTTTGCTTGCAACGTTCTGTAAGAAGCAGCTTTGTTTCTCCTGAAAGCACTCTTGGGCGCCACAAGAGGAGCAGGCTGCAGGGCTGAGGGCTTCCCAGGTCTGTGAGCAGAGCTGAGGGGGAGCACGGCCGGGGCTGGCTGGGGGCGCAGGCTGCCGTGCGGACCCCCTCAACACAGGGGGCCCTGCTCAGCCCCAGCCCCTGCTGGCCACGGTCACGGTGGGCTCACAGTGTGGCCGGGTCCTCTAGGATGCTTTTTTTTTTCCCTTTTTCAAAAAAGGCTATATAGAAGTGAGTTTTAAGTGAAACTGCTAGGGCTTTCAATGTTGTAAATTAAAAAAAAAAAAGTTACGTAAGCCACACCCAGCCTGTGAGCCAGTTTGCTCGAGAGGCAGACACACGTGCAGATTTTAGCAATTACTAAGTCAACGGCCTTTCTCTGAGTATCTTCACTCCGACAGGCCCTGGGCTGGGCTGGAGACAGACAAAGGACAGGACGGGAACAGGACACTATCTCCACACCATGGGAAGAGGAAAGAAACAAATTCCCATCCAACAGGAAGGGCGCTGTATTATATGTGCAAGCAAAGTGCATGCGGGCACAGAGGGGCCCCCTGAGCTCCAGACCCCACCTTGGGGTCCCCCCCATTGGGAGCTGACCTGGCCCAGAGCGCTCTGCCCAGAGGTACAAAGAGTTGACCTCCCCCTGAGCAAAGGGGGAGGAGTGAAAGGGAGTGGAGATGAAAGAGGGATTATTACTATGAGGATGCGCTGCTTGTAACTGCTCTCTATGACAAGTCTTTAATTGTTATTGTAAACTGTTCAAAGAATAAAGGAAATGGAAAAGGAAATGGTAACCCACTCCAGTATTCTTGCCTGAAGAATCCCAGGGACAGAGAGCCTGGTGGGCTGCCGTCTATGGGGTCGCACAGAGTAGGACACGACTGAAGCGACTTAGCAGCAGCCAGCAGCGAACTGTTCAAAACACCTCCCCAGGGGGATAAAACCATGTTCCCGGATTACAAGGCTCAAGGCTCAATACTGGAAAATGCCAATTAATTGAGAGATTCTATCCAATCCCAGCAGGTTTTTTTTTTTTTTTTTCATTTGTTCTGGTAGACATTGACAAACTGACTCTGAAAGTTACATGGAGGCGAGTCCCTGCAAGTCCAGTGGCTAGGACTCTGTGCTTTCATAGCTGGGGTCTGCGTCTGATCCCCGGTTGGGGAACTAAGATCCCACAAGCTGAGCTTTGGCCAAGTTAAAAAAAAAAGTTATTTGGAAATGCCAAGGACCCCCCAAAGCCAACAGAATCTTAAAAGAACAAAGCTGGAGGACCTGGACTACCAGATGCCAAGTCAACAGTTACTATAAAATCACAGAAAACAGAACAGTGTGGTACTGGGGAGAGGACAGAAAACAGGTCAACGGAACAAGGAGTCTAGAAGTCAGCCCCCATCTCTCTGGTCCCCTGATTTATATCCACAGTGATGACACTTCAGCGCAGTGAGAAAAGAAAGACCTTTTTTTACTGTAATAAATGGTGCTGAACTGAATACATGGATATCTGTAAAGGAAAAAATGAATCTCAAAGGGCCCTGACAATTGGCCAGTATCCAATCAATTTTAGCTGGATGGCAGATCTAAGATAAAAACTACAAGAGTGAAGCTTTCAGAAGAAAATACAAAAGATAAGCTCCATGACCATAAGATAAGATTTCTTAAACTGGACTCCAGAGCATTAACCATAAATGTGAAGGCCAACCAAAAGTTCACAAATTGGACCAGTTTAAGAACAACTGATCACAAAAAGATAGATACCATTAAGAGAGTTAAAAGGCAAGTTACAGAAAGATACTGACAATAAGCAGGTATCTAACAGAGGGCTCAGATCTAGCATACATGAAGGACTGTGACAAATGAAGGTCAACTACCTGGCAAGGAAAAAATGGCCAACGTCTTGAATGACCTTCACAAAAGGTACCTCAGTGGCCCGTAAACGTGGAAAAGCACTGAAACGTGACTGAAACAGGCGCCACCACATGCCCGTTAGAATGGCTACAATTCTCTCTTTTTTTTAATTTAAAAATTGTTTTCTGCCCGTACTATGCAGCTTGTGGAGTCTTAGTTCACTGTGGTGGTGGAGGTGGTTTGCCTGCTCAGTCGTGTCCGACTCTTTGTGACCCCGTGGACTGTAGCCTGCCAGGCTCCTCTGTCCATGGAATTCTCCAGGCAAGGATACTGCAGTGGGTTGCCATTTCCTTCTCCAGGGGACCTTCCTGACCCAGGGATCAAACTTGGGTCTCCTGAATCACAGGCAGATGCTTCACAATCCAAGCCAGAAACCCCTTAGTTCGCTGACCAGGGATCAAACCCAGGCGCCGATAGTGAAAGCAACAGGTCCTAAAAACCGGACCGCCAGGGAATCCCTTAGAAAGCCTACAATGTTCTAATTGATAAAAGTGAGTGTCGGTGAGGATGGGCAGCAACTGAACCCCTGCACGCTGGGAACTGCAGTGGGTTGCCATTTCCTTCTCCAGGGGACCTTCCTGACCCAGGGATCAAACTTGGGTCTCCTGAATCACAGGCAGATGCTTCACAATCCAAGCCAGAAACCCCTTAGTTCGCTGACCAGGGATCAAACCCAGGCGCCGATAGTGAAAGCAACAGGTCCTAAAAACCGGACCGCCAGGGAATCCCTTAGAAAGCCTACAATGTTCTAATTGATAAAAGTGAGTGTCGGTGAGGATGGGCAGCAACTGAACCCCTGCACGCTGGGGCAGGGCTGGGGCAGGGCTGGGAGCGGCGCTTGCAGGCTGGGAAACTGGCCCACGCGAGCCTTCCCCCGATCCCAGCTCCACGTCCACTACACACCCAGCAGAGCTACGTCCACATGGGAACCATGTCCACTCGTACAGGTGTTCCCTGCAGAACCGCTGGTAGCAATCCCTGAGGCTTGAAGCAATCTAAAGGGCCTTCGTGACGGGAGTGAATAAATCATGGTTTACTTCCACAGCTGAACGCCATGTAACGATAATAACGAGCTAACTATCACTACACATAACGTGGAGAAACCTCAGGAAAAACGGCCAAACGCTACACATCCCGGGACACAGATGACACTTGTCACGAGAAGTCAGGAGAGTGGGCGACCTGGGGGTGGTGAGACTGGTGGGGGAAGTTTCTTACATGCTTATGTCCCTTTTGTGAAAAATGATCAAACCATGTGCTTAAGATCTGTGTACTTCTGTGTCTGAATGTTATGCATTTCAATAAAGAGCTTATGAAAAATACCATGGAGGCCTTCTAGAACTGACCTTTCCTCAAAGCCCTCCCTGGGCTCCTGAAGTTCTGAAGCCCAATTCAGCCTTGTGGTGAGGGCTCCCCCCGAGGCCAGCACACCTCGGAGATTCACCTGTGGACATGGGGACTCCTTGGGGATCGCCTGCACCCCGAAGTCCGGGGTCAGGGGGCTGCGGACGTGTATCCTGTGCTTGCTGTCAGACACAGCCGCTCCCACTGGCTTGGTTTTTAAAAAACGTCCATGCCCAAAGGTCTGAACTCGCTATCCCAGGTTGTGAAGACCTGAAAAGGTCTTAAAAGACCAACTGGAAGCTACTGGGAATCAGTGAGGACTACGGATCCAGCCATGGGCTGCGGACAGTCCCCACACCGCTGGCTCTCCGCGGGCCTGGCGGTGAGGGAGGCGCCGCACTGTGGCTGGAACTGCCTGCGCTCACCGGAAGCACGAGAGAGCAGGGGCAGCATGGATGGACTTGCAGTGGGAGCGAGTTTCGTGGCCCGGGCGCATCAGCAAGGCGGCCTCTCTGAGTCTCAGCTCTCTCACCTTTAAACTGGGATACTACCCACGTCTAAAGAGACAGGGGGCAGCCTGGCAAAGCGGGGAACACTGGGGGCTGTGGAGTCTGTAGATCTGGGTTCAGAAAAAAAAAAGAGCTCTGCTTCTAAGTTAGGTGACCTCGGGCACACTCAATTGCTAACACCTCAGCTTCCTTCTCTGCCAAACAGGGTGACGATGGTGTTCTGGAAGGTTCCTCTAAGACTGGAGATGGTATTAATGATGTGGGCTCGTCAAGCACCAGAAGCTGGGCAAAGAGCTCTATGACGGAGTATGTCGGTTAATTTTTACAGCCCTATGAGGTCAGTTCTACTGTTATCTCCGATTTATAATTGAAGACACAAAATTCAGAAGATTAAGTGAGGGCAAATGTCACGAGACTAACACAGGGTGGGGTGGGGTCAGGACTCAAACCTTCGTAACCGACGTCAGGGCCCAGACCCAACCACCACACTACGACAGCTTCTCTTACAGTGTACACGCAGGACCTTGGCCACAAGGTATTCCGCGTGAAACCATGAGGGACGAGAGGGGATTGGAACATGCAGGGTGAAAATTTTAGGAGTATGAAGAGGGAAACAGAGTTCCAGCACTCTGGCAAGAAAAACCATTTGAATCTGTGAATCTGTAAAGTCTAGGACTTCTGTTTCAAGTTCATCTAGCTAGCCCAGGGACCCTGGTAACGCGAGAATGGCAGCTCCAGGCTGTCTCATGGCACAGCCTCCCTCGGGGGTAGGGGTGGGGACATGCCTGCATTTTACAGATGAGCAGACGCAAGGCCCCTTTACACTGGGACCTGGGCACTGGTCCTCTTATCTTGAGTGCCATACCTTTGCACCAAGAATACTTTGCCACACCATGAATGTACCTGTCCAGTTCCAGGGGTACAGGCTGGCCTCCGCTCGCCTGCCAGCCTCCCTGCCCTGCTCTGGCCTTCTGCTGGCTAGGCACCTGTCCCCTTCCTGCAGCACACTCTTCTGACCTCTCCAAGAGGGGATGCCTCAGTAGAGACCCCAGAGCCTGTGTCTCCCGCCTGCTCACCTCTCCCTCCATCATGAGCGATGAGGCCACCCACTCTGCTGAGCTGAAAGTGTTTCAGAAACCATTTTTTAAAGTACCTTTCCAAGTCCTGACTTGTTAGCTTCTTTAACATAAAGGCCATCCTTGCATACCTGCGGAGTCCAGTGCAGTGCTCGGTATGAAACACTTTGGGACACAAACACCTAAGCAGCTGCCAAGTGGCAGGACTGGAGCTAGTGGATGTCACAGACGTCACCCACAAGAGCCCCGTGAGGGTGGGGTCCCTGCGTTTAGGGTGAGTGACCGGGGAGGGGAGCGGGCCTGGAGGCTGCATTAATGCCCAACGGTCAATGATTTAAACAATATGCACGCACAACAAAACTGCCACAAAAACCCAAAAGGATGGGGTTTAGACAGTCCTGGAGCTGCTGACGACACAGAGGGATTGGGCAGGTGGCAGCCCAGAGGGGCAGGGGAGCCCCGGGCCCCTTCCCCACACCTGGCCCTACGCCTCTCTTCCATCTGGCTATTTCTTTTAGTCTTACTAAATCACACTAAGCGGGTGATCTAGTAAGAAAGATGTTTTCCTGAGTTCTGTGAACCCCTCTAGCGAATTAATCAAACCCGGGCAGGGGGTTATGGGACCCTCTGACCCAGGTAGTTGCTGGCACCCGGACTTGCTGATGGCGGTCTGAGGGGGGCGGGGGGCGGGCCTGTGGGGCTGAGCCCCTAACCTGGGGGAGCTGATGCGAACTTCAGGAGACAGTGTCACACCCAGCTAGGGTCCAGAGAGCTGGAGAACTGCTTGGTCAAAGGAGCGTTCCGTCTGAACACTGACAGTGAAGAGGAAAAAATAGCTTTTCTCTTACTTTGTCACCAACCCCTGACCACAACCAATCTCTAAGCTCCAGGCTCCTCTCTTCATTTAAAAAGAGAAAGGAAATTATCCTCCAATTAAAATAAATAAATTTTTAAAATAAAAAGAGAAATGAGCAGCTGTTAGGTGATAAGGACATGTTAAGGCAGCATCAAACTGCAACTCTGTCCTCGTCAACAATGAAAAGGATTCAAGGGAATCCCCAAAGGACCGGTAGCCTTGCGCCCTGGCCCTGAGGACGGTGCCTCGCTAAGCCCGTGTGTTTGCGGAACGCACGGTCAGGGGCCTGGAGGGAGACATTAACTGGGAGCCTTATGCTGAGGCCCCGGTGCGCCAGAGCATCAGGCCACCTGTTGGCGCACGGGGCTTCTGCTCTGACTGGTTCCTGTGACGCCTGAATACGAGACAGGCGTCAAAGGGCCTTGACCGGAGTGAGGGGCAGCGTTAACAGAAGCACTTATGAAGCTAGACCAGAAGCAGAGCTCACCAGTCAGGCAAAACTCAAGACGCTGCGGGGGCCCTGCCCCTCTCAGCCGACTAGCTCCTGCCTGAGCACTTCTGGGAGGACGGCAGAGATGTGCTCGGGGGGGACCCCTGAGCGTTGTCACTTACGTGGTCTGAATCTTGGTGAACTCGGGGACTTCTTCTTTTTTCTTCCTGAAGAGGAACCAGTATGTCATGGCACCCACGATGAGAGAAAACAGGATCATGTCCGTCATGCTGAAAAGGGACACTTCTTCAGCCACTGTCTCAGATGTGGTGGTGCCGGCATCCATGTTGGAGTCTCCCATGTTCATCGGGAATCTGTCCAGAGACGGAAGGACAGACGTCAGCAGGGGCCACCTGGGGCCTGCTGGGGAGCCCCCTGAAGGCTTCGGTCTGGGCTGTACACCCCAAGGGCTGCAGCAACAGGCAGAGCCCTGGGACCAGAACAGCCCACGGGGTGCCTGCTCAGCCTCGGGTGCACCTGGGCACAGGCTGGAACCAGGACCGGGCCTCCAAAGACCTGGGAGGGGGCCACGGGTTCCCCACACCAGCCTGCTTCAGCCCCACAAGGACACAGCGGGGCGCAGCTTCCCTTTCCCCGGCAGGCCCGGGATGCCCCGAACCCAGCACGCTCCACAGGCCTTCAGGGACTGGCCCTTGGACAGCTCCACGGAAATAACCTCTGAGCCCTTGGAATGTGCCGCCTGATAAGAATGTCTCCGCATACCCGAGACCTTGGGTCACCCAGAGGGTTTATGCCAATGCTGCGGCTTAGGGGAGCACCTGGGGCTCTGAGTCACATCGTTCTGCTGGGACCTCTCGGGTGCTGGAGACTCAAGAGGTGAGCTCAGACACGGGGGGGCCCTGGGCCTTCGAGACTGATTCTCAGTAAGAACCCTGGACTCCAGGGCTCGAGGGGGCCTCGCCGGCTAGCAGCACTGAAGACGTGTGGCCACACGTGGCTGCCCCAGAGGAGAGCCCGGCTCCTGCTGGACTGTCCCTTCGTGTCTCCCTCTGCTGCTTGCGGCATGTCTCCCTCGGCCCTAAACAACTATGGCTGGGAGGAAAGCAGCTTCGCCAGGTTCTGTGAGTCCCGCTGCATCACTGGGCCAGACAGCAGTCCTGGGGGAACCCACCCCCACCACACACACACCGACTGGCTTAGTTCCCGATGGTGTTCTCGGGGACCCCCACCACCCCAACCTATTTAGTCCCCTCGAAAGGTGCTCGACTGGTCCTTCCACCGCTGAAACCTGGCAGGTATGTACAGATGAGTCAGCAGAGGCCCAGACACTCCCACAGTGCACTTCTGCCTCCTGTCACCCAGGCCGGGCTGGCTCTGCAGCCTCACTGCGCCCTTCTGCAATCACTGCTCCTACAACTGGCTTAGTTCCCGATGGTGTTCTCGGGGACCCCCACCACCCCAACCTATTTAGTCCCCTCGAAAGGTGCTCGACTGGTCCTTCCACCGCTGAAACCTGGCAGGTATGTACAGATGAGTCAGCAGAGGCCCAGACACTCCCACAGTGCACTTCTGCCTCCTGTCACCCAGGCCGGGCTGGCTCTGCAGCCTCACTGCGCCCTTCTGCAATCACTGCTCCTACCCAGTGGCTGGCTCTCAGCGCAGCCATGGCTCCAGGCGCGGTCAGAAATGCCTGAGTCACAGCTCCGTGAGGAGGCAGCGCGATTACTTCACACGTGACTTCCATTAGCTGTCACTGCCTTCAGGGAACCACGGGGGCGGGTCAGCTGAGGGCCGGGAGCGGGCCCTTCAGAGCGGCCCTCCAGCCTGCTTCTCAGCTTGGTCACTAATCTGAGGGGCTGGTCTCAGGGGCTGAGTTCCCGAGATCACCTCAGCTCACCCTTTCCGATATCTGATGTGAAAAGACAATCTTAACTCGAGTACTCAGAAAGTACGGTTTAAAGAGCTACTTATAAACACACTGCATGTTTACTCAGGGTTGGTCACGTCTCTCTACCCGCCCCGGCAGTGGCGTCTGGTGCACCCACGAGGCTTCTGCTGTGGAGGCGACCTGTCCTCATGGTTTCGGAGGTTGCCTGGGGGTCACGCCAGGGCCGACGTGCTGACCTAGGAGAGCCCCCCGCAACGACTGCCAGCTTCCTGTCCCACCGCCTTGCTGACTCAGGCTGCTCGGCCCCCGAACTTTACCAAGGGGGCACTGACACCCACAAAACTAAATGACTGCTTCTTGCCACACACGCAAGTCGAGCGCAGCACTCAGACCTGGGGTCTCCACAGCTCTGAGGTGTAACGCCTACATGAAGCCGACAGACTGAAAAGAACTTAGGGGCTGGGAGCATGCCCATGCAGCGATCCTCCAGGACTGAGGTCCCAACTTTCTCGGCTTGTGAAGTCCTTGGCATCTGAGTAAATGGTATCCCTAGGCCAAGAGACATACCAAAGAGTTCCATTTAGGAGTAGCTGGATCCCAACAACTTACAAAAACCCAGCTTTGCAAAGACACACACAGTGTCAAAAGGAATGCAGATCTCACACTGATACTGAGAAACACCCCAAGCTGCGCTCAGGGGCACAGACGTGGAGTCTCTCAGAGCACCTCCGGGTGCCAGCAATGATGCCCCGAGGGACCTCGGCAAGGTCAGGGAATCAAGACCCTGCTGCATAAAATCACTCTACTCTGCTTGTGAAATATTCAGATGGAAGCAATTTGACCACCCTGCCTGGTGAGTGTTTTCCACTTCAAGTGTGGGGGGCTGACCGTGAGACAGTCTGAGGTCCCCACAGGCCCGAGGGACTCTGGGAGCCCTGTGCGATCCACCTTTCCATCAGTCATTCTTACGCAGGAAAACCAAACAGGACAGAGCTCACAGGGCCAAAAGCAACATCTGTCAGCAACAGAAGAAAATAAAAAGGCTGTGAGAACATAGAGGAAGTTCTTAACCAGACCAGGCTCTTGCCACAGGCCTATCGCCAGCTAGGCAAATCCCTTACTGGCAGGAAGGAGCTGACCTTCCTGTTCTTACATGTAAAAATTAGACACAGAAAAAAATGGGGTTCATCAAAGACTAGCCAAGTGAGTCTCCCCCACCCTAAACAGAGCAGGTCTGATTCAATCTTTTATTATATGTTAGGTCTGAACCTAAGTTTTGTCACTTTCATTGTAAAGACAGTGCACATATGGAAACAGGCATAGACAGGTGCTATTCCTCCTTCTGAACTGCACCAATTAGCCAGTTCCCACTGATGCTGAAGGCCAAAGGCAGCAACGCCAGGGCTTCCCAGGTGGTGCTAGTGGTAAAGAACCCAGCTGCCAATGCAGGAGATGTAAGAGATGTGGGCTCGATCCCTGGGTCGGGAAGATCCCCTGGAGTAGGAAATGGCAACCCACTCCAGTAGTCTTGCCTGGAGAATCCCATGGACAGACAAGCCTGGAGGGCTACAGTCTGGGGTTGCACAAAGTTGGAGGCAACTGAGTGGCAGTCCCCGGGGCAGCCTGACACCCTGCAGAGCAGGGTGAACAAATCGCTGGCCACCCGGGGCCAAGGGTGTGGCGAGAGCTAAGTCAGCTTCTGCAGGGACAAACGTGGCAAAAAGAGAAGGGCTCTTTCTCCATCCAACTGTCGACAACACCTGATGTCTCAGATCGTCCTCTGGAAAGGATCTGCAGCTTTGCCGTCACTGTATGTAAGTTCTCGTCAGTAACTGATCGACTGAGCTGGTGCTGACATCACAGTGAGTTGGCATGAATGCAGCAGCAGGAAGGAAGAAAGGAAGCTAGCGAGTGGTGTACGCCACCCCTTTAGTGTGCACATCACACAGGCAAGCAGGCACTGAGCTCCCAGGAGCTCCTCCAGGAGCTGCAGCAGAGTAGGGTCTGCTCAGGGTCACAAACCTCCGCCAAGGTTCTTCAAAATGAGAGAGAGAATCCTCAGGGAAACCAAGCCTGCTCTTGCCTAACAGCTAATCCTCCAGAGCCTGAGCAATAAACTCAGGGGAAAGGGCCTCCCCAAGGCAGCCTGCTGAGAGCACTGCTCAAAAGAGCAGCTGGAACACACTCCCCTCTGGCTAGAGTGTCCACCTCGTTGACCTTTTAAACCCACACAAGGTCATCGAGGCTTTCTTTGGGTTCATCCAGTTTGCCATTCACTCAGCTTCTTAAATCTGCAGGTTTGGGAACTTTTCAGCTATTCTGTCTCCAAATAGTTCTCAGCCCCATCCTCTTTCTCTTTCCCTCCTGGGGCCGTGCTGATCTAAGGCTGTCCCCAAGTCCCTGAGACTATGCTCAGCTTTATCACGCTAGCTTCTCTGCTGGCTCAGACTGGGTCATCTCCATTCTTCTAAGTTCACGGGGGTCTCCTCTGACAGCTCGGCCGTGGCGCCATCCGTGGCATTCTGGTGTTTTTCAGGTCTAAGATGTCTGTTGGGCTCTTCCTTATCTTTCGTATGACTGCTTTTTCTCTTTCAAGTTGAGATTTTTCCTAGTTCTTAGGATTTTTTTTTTTTTAATTGGATCCTAAGCATTTGGGGTATTATAACACTCTAAATCTTATTTAAATCCTCTCTTTTGTCAGGCCTCCTCTGTCCCAACACTGGTGGGGGATGGAGAGTGCCAACCCATTTCTGCCACTGTAGGCATATTCCAGTGGTTTCAAACCACGGAGGGGCCACACGTAGGGGAAAATGGAGCTCTGAGGAAGAAGGGAAGATGGCCCAAACAGTCAAAGATGGGTCGTCCAGGGACCAACCTCTGAGCTGGGGCATGAAAAATGGCCAAGGCCCACCAGTCAGGTAAAGGAGGGAAAAGCTCCAGCTGGAGGGAGCATGTGCCTCCTGATAAAGGAGCAGCAGTTACTCACTTGTAACCACTGATACAAATGATAAAAGAGCAGGAGTTACAGAATCTAGTGTGACTCAACAGTGGTAGGACAAGATGCGTTTGTATGCGTGAGTATAAGGGTGGTGAGTAAGAGGCCGGCCTTTAAAAGGAGATTTAAGACCAGTGGTGCAGGAGTGTTCTACGTGCCTCAGGCCTTTGAGCTCTGGGTGGCAGTGATGTCAGGGTGAGGGTGTGGCACGGTTAGAATCAGGTGGCAGGGTGGTAACCCCCAACAGTGGCTGCACCCACAGGATCAGTGCAGACGTGGGGCCATGACCAGGGCATCCTGGACTAGAACTCATGCAGACCCACGTTCCCCGCAGATGCCCAAATGCCCCAGCTGATGACTTCTCCCCCGATTAGCAGGGCTTCTGGGTGGGATGTGGAGACACGTGACGGGCACTGTGTCTGACGCAAGGACATGAAAGAGGAAGGCAGCCAGGGAAGCTGGATCTGTGAAAGCATGACTTGGCAAGAAGCAGGCAGAAGACTGGGCTAGCATCTCTCAGCGTCAATGGAGCTGACAAAGCCTCACGGCCTCTGACCACCAGAACCACAGCCGGCCATGGACAGCCACGTGCACTTGTTTCTTCTTTCAGCCTCTCTGGGGCCTCAGCCACCTGGCCTGAACCCAAAGCAGTGTGAACCCACAGATCCCCTAAGCCCTTGGCAAATGAACTCTGGGGCATTCTGAGGGTGTAACTTAGTTGACACTACTAAAAGTTAGCAAGGACAATTTATGGGTACAAGAGACTTCACACGAGTGCTGTGAAATAATAGAAAAAATTTCTACCCTAAAACTCCCAGAACGTCCTAAAGTGATAAGAGCACCAGGAGCATCTTCTGTCTGAATGCAACTGTGAGTTGGCTCCCGCATGGGGCTGGTTACCATGAAGACCAAGCGATTAATTTGTTGTTGTTATTCAGTCGCTCAGTCGTGTTCGACTCTTTGCGACCCATGGACTGTAGCCCCCAGGCTCCGTCCACAGGATTCTCCAGGCAAGGATACTGAAGTGGGCTGCCACCTCCTTCTCCAGGGATAAGCTTGGAATTTTCAGTCCCTACCCCCAACGCCTTCTCCGGAGAGGGGAGAGGGGCTGGAAACGGACTGAATAACTGATCATCCCTACAGGAGGAGGCCTCCCTCAAATCCCAGAAGCACGGGGCTCGGGGAGCTTCTAGGCTGGTGAGCACAGCCATGTGCTGGGAGGGTTACCATAAGTCTACAGGGACAGAAACTCCTGGGCTCAGGATCCTCCCCGACCTCACCCTATGTGTCTCTTCAACTGCCTGCCCCCTGTACCCCTCATCAGATCCTTTAATATACTGGTGAATGTGTTCTCCTGAGTTCTGTCAGTGGTTCCAGCAAATTAATCAAACCTGAGAAGGGAGCTGTGGGAGCCGAAATGCACAGTCCATCAGTCAGAGGCACAGATGACAACCTGGACTCGGGACCAACATCTGCAGCGGGGGTAAGGGGGGGAGCAGTCTTGAGGGACTGAGCCCTTCCCCTGTGGGATCTGACTCTATCTCCAGGTAGACAGCATCAACGTGGAGTTAAACTGCAGGGCACCCAGTTGCGGTGCTTGGTGGGGGAGGCCCCCCACATCTGGCATGAGAAGTGAAGGAGAGACCCAGGAGGAACGGCTGGGCTTCGCTAAACCAAGTTCATACGGCTCACCCCCTCAACTACAAATCGGCACTTGTCATCTACCCTTACGAGGACTAAATCATGGGCGACTGCAGCTGCTGACCTTCAACACCCCCTGAAAGGAGCTCAGGGCGGAGAGCAGAAATGGGGCATCTGTGCCCGAGGGAAAAACTGGCAGGACAGGTCTTCAGATAGGTATTTTCAGGAGCTGATTTTCTGAGCCCAATTCTTGTATCTCCTCATACCCAGAAAAGGACTAAAATCCTTCATGGTAACGACTGCTCCTCGTGGCTAGCAGAAAGCTTCACGAGATGAGCAAAAACCTTCTGGAAAAATCTGTGTCTGATTGCATGTATTTCCCATTTACCAAAATCACAAGCATACTGTCTTTCCCCCCACCCCGTCTCTCTGGCGCAGCTTCCCAGAGCTGAGGTGCTGTCTCCCAGGCTGCAGGCCTCATTTTGCCCCAAATAAAACTTATCTCACAGCTCTCATGTGCATTTTGAAGCCGACACTCTCCTGACCACCCCGTCGCCTTCACTGACTGGGAATACAAAGAGGGAAAAGAGAGGCAAAGAGCTGCAGACCTGCCCTGCTTTACTCAAGGTCCGGGCAGACCTGTTCTGAGGTCGGCTTCTGCCTCTAGTGCCCGATTGGGAATCAGAGGTGTTGGTGTGATGAGAAACGCCAAAGGGCAATCAGAAACCCCCCATCCCCAGCAGGGCATGCCACCATTCACTGGGAATGTTCACACAGCAAGCCTACAAAACATATCCTACGCCTCCCTTTCCGAGAAAAGGGAATGGGATGGGCCAGAGCCTACGGGGCCTTCCCAGAGTGGACCTGCACTAAAGGCCCACTGACAGGGTTACAAATGGGCTCCACACAGAGCGGCAGAGACAAACCAGAACAGAGTCAGAAAAAGGCCCCCGGGATGGCGTGGTCCCCAAAACCTGACACACGAGAAGCTGGAAAGGAACCGGAGAGGTTTACCCTAAAGAGAAGATTGAGAGGCAGCGGATCCCTGCTTTGGGTGGTCAGGAAACAGAGGTGGCGGCGGCCCTGGACTGCAGAAGTGGTAACGGAGGATGGAGATTCCCATGCTCTCCAGGAAGAACTTTCTGACAAAGATGCTCAGGAAGACAATGAACTGTGGGGAGGCATGCCCCACTCCCATCAGTGGACATGGGCCAACACAAGGCTAGGTAATCTGCACTTAATGACAGACTGCCTGCCACGCCAAGGGCGCAGGACACAGACCCGCCAAGTTCATGATCATAAAACTGAACCAGCTGACTGGTGACGAGACCAGGAGGAAAACCCTAGTCTCTGACCTGAGTCAACACTTCAGTACGGATTCCTGACCTTCTTTCCCCTCTTTCGAAGGCTTTGAAACACACACACAGACACACACACACGCTTCTAGCTCACATTAAAGAAGAGCTACGGAAAGCGAAAGCAGAGAATGGCGCAGTGACACATCCACCGCACCGCCTAAGGGCTCGGGCAACGGGAAGGGAGGCCGGGAGGCGCAGGGCAGGCTCTGAAAAAGGCAGGAAGGGGAGGAAGCACTAACTCTCTCGATTAATCAAGATCACCAGTCCCAAGATCAGTCCGTGCTTCCCATGGAGCTGGGCTTTCCGCTGCGAAGAGGGGCATCCCGGGGGGCTGACAAGTCTTTCAGCCCCCTGAAGTCACACAGCTGATGAGGGGTGCAGCTTGAGTTAAAACATGCATCTAGGGGCTTCCCTGGTGGCCCAGTGGTTGAGACTGTGCTCCCAGTGCTGGAAGGCATGGTTCAATCCCTGTCAGAGAACTGTATCCCACATGCTGAAACTAAGACTCAGCACAGCCCAAATAAATAAATAAATAAATATTTTCATAAGGAAATAAAATGTGTGTCTGTTACTAAGGTCCATTCTGATTCCCTCCCTGAATAATAATAAGAAAAAAATATTTTTAAACAAAAAGTTTTCTCTTAAAAAAAAATCCTTAAATTCTCAACTATACTATAATTTTTAGAACTCACGATATATATACTGTTCTCAAATAGATCAACCTCAGGCAGATGACCAGGAGGAAAAGAAGATATAAATCACCAATATAGGGAATGAAAAAGAGGACATCAGCAGATTCTTTAGACATTAAAAGGGTAACATGGGAAATTATGAACAACTTTATGTCAACATTTGATAACTTAGATGAAATGGACAAATTCCTTAGACATGAACTGTTGGAGCTCACTCCAGAAAAATAGATAAGCTAAAGAGTTCTCTAAAAGAATTCAAATTACTAGTTAAAATCATCACCAAAAGTGAACTCCAGAAGCAGACAGCTTCACTGATGAATTATATCAAACATTTAAGGAAGAAATTAGACCAATTCTGTACAAATTCTTACAGAAAATAGAAGGCTTCCCAACTCTTTTATGCTTGTATTATGCTGATACCAAAACCAGACAGAAATAGTACAAAAAAGACCACAGACAAATATGCCTCATGAACACAGATGCAAAAATCTAAAATACTAGCCAATCAAATACCACAAAGTATAAACAGGATACTACATCATGACCAAATGGAGTTTTCTCCAGGAATCAAGGTTAGTTTAATATCTAAACATCAATGTGATTCACTCTATCAACAGGCTTTTTTAAAAAACCTCATGTGATCATCAGTGGATAGAGAAATAGCATCTGACAAAATGCAACATCCATTTACGATGAAAAAAATTTGGTACACTGGGAATAATAGAGAACTTCTTCAACTTGATACAGAGACAAGGATATGTTATTATAATAATATTAATAGTAATACCCACTTCATTGGGTTATTCTGAAGATTAAACAAGCGCCGAAGAATTGATGCTTTTGAACTGTGGTGCTGGAGAATACTCTTGAGAGTCTCCCAGACAGCAAGAAGATCAAACCAGTTGATCCTAAAGGAAATCAGTCCTGAATAGTTACTAGAAAGACTGATGCTAAAGCGGAAGCTCCAATACTTTGGGCACCTGATGTGAAGAACTGACTCATTGGAAAAGACCCTGATGCTGGGAAAGATTGAAGGCAGGAAGAGAAGGGGATGACAGAGGATGAGATGGTTGGATGGCATCACTGACTTGATGGACATGAGTTTGAGCAAACTCCGGGAGACAGTGAAGGACAAGGGAGCCTGGTGTGTCGCAGTCCATGAGGCCGCAAAGATTTGGCCCCGACTGAGAGACTGAACTGAACTGAAACAAGCTGAAATTGTCAAGGATTTGGAACAGTGCCTAGTAAAGGGTTATGCTGCTACTGCTGCTAAGTCGCTTCGGTCATGTCCGACTCTGCGACCCCATGGACTGNAGACAGTGAAGGACAAGGGAGCCTGGTGTGTCGCAGTCCATGAGGCCGCAAAGATTTGGCCCCGACTGAGAGACTGAACTGAACTGAAACAAGCTGAAATTGTCAAGGATTTGGAACAGTGCCTAGTAAAGGGTTATGCTGCTACTGCTGCTAAGTCGCTTCGGTCATGTCCGACTCTGCGACCCCATGGACTGCAGCCCACCAGGCTCCCCCGTCCCTGGGATTCTCCAGGCAAGAGTATTGGAGTGGGCTGCCATTGCCTTCTCCGTGCAAAGGGTTATGTGCTATGATAAATGTAGCTGTGACTAATATGAAAAGTCTTAATGATAAGAAGTAAACAACAAAAGATAAGTACCTATGACCACGATGAAGAATGAACTGCTACTACCCACAGTAACACAGTTGACTCTCATGGACGTAATGCTGAACGAGGGAAGCCAAACACAGGAGAGGACCTTATTAAAGGATTCCATTTATGGCTGAACTTCAAGAAAAAGCATGAGCGGTCAATGGTGACAGAGGTCAGAACAGTGGTTACCTTTGGGTCAAGGGTCATGAGTGGAGGAGGAGGCACAAGGGAACCTTCTGGCATACTGGGCAATGTCCAGTATCTCATCTGGAGCAGCAGTTCCTGGGAAGTTTATGTAAAAATTCATCAAGCTGCATCTTAAAAGACTGTGCGCCTTACTGTATGTAAGTTACACTGGAAAAGTGAGTACCCACAAAACAGCACATGTACTCTAGGATGTAAAATATTTATGCCTGCATATGCATAAGATATGTGAAAGGAGCACCAAAATATTACCTCAGGGGGGAGATTTTTTCCCCAGTTTATTTTTAATGTATGACTTGCTTCTTTAAAAATAATGAGTATGTGCTATTTACCTAACTGAAAAAATATTTTTAAAGCTTTTTTCTTACAGAAAAAAAAAAAACTGCCCAGACCTTTGGGTTTGGTGACTTTCTTCCTTGACTGTGTCTCTCACTGAGCTCAGCACTGCCTGTACCAGCCCCCAAAATGGGTGCTTATGTTTTCCATTCCAAGAAATGGGATGCTATACAATAGTTTAAAAAAAAAAAGTTATGTGGAACTAATGGTATTCTCATTTAAATACTGTCATTATATATACATAACACAGAAGGCAGTGACAGTCTCATTATGAAACCACTAGTGAAATAAAAGAAAAGTTAGGTAGTTCTCCAGAAAAATGATCCAGGAGGATATATACAATAGTGATTTCCTCTAGGAAACATCTACAATATGACTGATGGTGGTGGGTGGGTGTCTAAAAGGACCTTTGCTTTATCTATTCTTTATAAGGAGATGACGGTGTTACGATATTAGATTCACAGGAGCTGGATTTCTTACTGCTGAAGGAGGGAGGTACAAATATGGGAAGAGAGATCAGGGAATGAATGCTGTGGGGTTGGACTGAAACTAGAGATATCAGTATACACAATGGTTTCTTCATATATGAAGATGAACATGGAAATGCGTATGTGTTTATATGTATTTCCTAGTTTTGTCTGCTGAGAGGAAGTAAAGATATCCTAGGAGCAAGAAGCCATTTAGCATCCAAATCTTGGCTTCTCAACACCATTCTCCAGCCAAAGAAACCAGGGCTTCTTGGAGAGATGGCTGACTCAGGAATAAGGGCAGGAAAAGCGGTGGATGAACCTGGGTCACTTTGCTGTGCTCCAGCAAGGGAGGGCTTGAAGAACGACAGGGATGTGTCTGAAGAAGGAAGGAATGTACCTGAAGTGGTTCCCCCTGGGAAATCTGGGACAACTTGAGCATCAAGATAAATACCGCCAGCAACAGATTAGAACCCACTGCATACACTTTCACTTTTCACTTTCATGCATTGGAGAAGGAAATGGCAACCCACTCCAGTGTTCTTGCCTGG
>SJYX01012405.1:430140-455058 GCA_006410675.1 Oreotragus oreotragus | reverse complement strand
CTCCCGAAGCCCTGTGCTGCAACTCCCGAAGCCCTGTGCTGCAGCTCCCGAAGCCCTGTGCTGCAGCTCCTGAAGCCCTGTGCTGCAACTCCTGAAGCCCGTGTGCCCTAGAGCCTGTGCTCTGGAACAGGAGAGGCCACCACAATGAGAAGTCTGTGCACGGCAACTAGAGAGCAGCCCCCACCCTCTGCAACTAGAGAAAGCTTGTACACGGCAACAAAGACCCAGCACAACCATAAGTACATTTTTTTTAAAGTTTACTCTCTTGCCTTGTAGGGAATTACTGAAAAATACCCAGACTGAGGGCAAGGAAAATATTTAGGATCTCAAAGTTGGATGATCTGTTCTAGCAAAAGTAGAGGCAATGGGAACAGAAATTATAAGCCTTCTCAAAGAGAAAATTTTCGAGTAGAGAAAATGGAAGGAGTGATTGATGTCAAGCTCAGGTATGGGGAGGTAGAAGAACCAAAAAGTATGGTAAGGCTGGATGCCATGCCTTGGTTGTGAAACTAGGAAGCAGGTGTTTAGAGGGTGAAGAGAGTGAGTATAGTTTTAGACTCGGTGACCTTCCAAGACCTGTGACAGCTCAGCAGGATGTGCCTAACGCAGGAGAGAGGGGCCAGAGAGGCAGACAGCTGTCCACTGGATCTAGATGGTGATGAAGCCAGAGGTTGTGGGCTCAGCTCTTATCCTGAAGTAGATGGTACTGAAAATGATCTGTGAATTTAGAATCAAATGAGGAGCCTTAGAGATACCATCCAAGCCAGAGATAAAATGATTCCAGTATCACTTCTTCTTCACTTACATCACATTTTCAGCCCAGAGACAAATATCTCTCCACCTCAATCATTCCAGTTTTTATTCGATCTCATTTGCCCACCAATAACACATCAGATCCAATGGAGTCAATACATTTTTTAAATTTCTCCAAAAATGAAATAAAGACACATCAAACCCTATATCCTGAAGAAACTGCCAGGATACTATCCAAACATTTTACACCCTGAAAGCCGTTTAACCAACACAACACTGCAAGCACAGTGAGATATGACTCAAACATTGAAACTATCCTTTAAAGAGTTTTAAATTTTATGAGAAAATAATTATGACAAAATATCTATGACAGAAGAAAGTATGATTCTACTAATTTATGCAATATAGGGACTCGAGGGATTCCTCTCATTTCGGTGCTGCTGCCTAAGTGTTTGTAAGGAGCAAAGGCTGGAACCTGAACTTTCCTCTCCACTGCTGACATCTTTCTGGACAGCTGCAGAGTGGAACACCTCCCGTGGAGAGATCACACCTCTCACCGCTCCCAAGAGGCAAGCACTGGTCCGCAGCTTTGAATGGTACTGGGTAGGGAATAATATGTACAATATATACATATTGTACAATAGGAAAAATATGAAAGTTTGTACAAGTACATATTTCTAAAAGTCTATCTCTAATGTAGCCTCATTGTTTATATTACTCTTTTCAAAGATAACACTTGTATGTTAATAATGAAGAGAGTCGTGGCTAACAAAACTTTCCTCAGAGTATTCAAATGCATTTATTTGGAATCCTGAAATAGTTCTTTTCTAGTCCACTTGCTTCTTAATGAGCTTAAACAAGCTACACTTCTTGAAGGCCAATAAAACTTTTTTTTTTTTAAGTAAAATACAGAGAAGCTCTCAATACCTTTTATCTCTTTAGTCTCTTAAGAAATTTTTCATGTCAGTGCAAACTTTTAAATGAAATAACACGGACTCATAAAAGTTATTTGAGTAAACACTTCCCTTATAGCTCAGTCAGTAAAGAATCTGCCTGCAATGCAGGAGACCCAGGTTTGATTCCTGGGTTGGGAAGATCCGCTGGAGAAAGAAATGGCAACCCACTCCTGTATTCTTGCCTGGATAATCCCATGGACAGCGGAGCCTGGCACGCTATAGTCCATGGGGTCGAAAGAGTCACACATGACTTAGCGACTTAACTAATACTACTACTATATAATACTAGGGAAAACTGAAAACAAAACCCTATATACTAGAGTATATTGAAATAAAAGAATTAGTAGTGAGAGGGTAACAGGCAGGAAGGCCAGGGGTCTCCAAACGGAGGAAATAGCCTGCAAGTGTCAGACATTTTTATCTCTCTTAAGCGGCAGGAGGAAACCAACTAGCGACATTTTTTCCTTCTCTATACAAATTTAAAAGGAGGTTTCTCTTAAAATACTGTGTTGCCATAAGGATACCTGGTTTCACCTGAAGTTAATTATTCTCAAACTTTGAGTTAATCAATGTCTTTTTTCTTATGGAAATATTTGTCTTAAGCTATGCTAATGTCCTATGCATTTACCCCAAACTCTGTCTTCAAGTGGGTTCAGCCTCTTGGCTCAGAACCTACTTGACAAACCAGTATGTTATACTCAGATATTGTTTCTCTAATCTATGTAAATGAAACTATTTGTATGGTGATCTGCCCTTCTTCAAGATTCAAGTTAATCATTTTATGTCCCAGGATGAACCATTTGCTGCCAAGATTATCCCAAAATGCATCTTATGCATGAGGGGCCTGGTGCCATTCTGAGTTTTAAGACATTCCTTTCTTTCATTAACAGACTGCTAGTGACTATATAACATCCAGCTGAAGACTAGCAGGGGGTACTCTTTCTGCCCCCTTCTGATACCTATGTCAGAAGCTTTCTCAGTTTCCTTTATACTTTAATAAAACTTTATTACACAAAAGCTCTGAGTGATCGAGCCTCGTCTCTGGCCCCAGATTGAATTCTTCTTCTCCGGGGGGACCAAAAATCCTGGTGTCTTTGCGTGATTCAACAACACCCTTTCGGTAGTAGTACTTTAGTGAGAGGTTAAAACTAAAAAACTGCAAAGCCTATAAAGCATTAAAGAATCAAAGACTTATTGTAGACAATTATCTAAAAGGATTTACAAAATGTATTTGCGCCAATATTAGAAAGACTCCATACACTGTAAATCCCTGGGTCATAATATTGTACAACACAGCCTTCTCTCCTGGATATTTCCATAAAACACCACACCCACATTTACCATCCTGGTGTTCAAAACTCAAGGTCCTGAGTACACATCAGATAGCAGCATTCCAACTCAAATTCCCTTTAGTAACATTTAGCATTTGATCAAAACCATCAAGGTTTTACCACCAGCCAATGCCAAAAGCATCTTTACTCCATGGTATAGGGATCCTCCAGCATAGGGATTTTTTCCACTCTAAAGTTAGTGAAGTTCTAAATATACAAAGAATCATTAATAGAAAAAAAGTTAACTCAAATCCACAACTCATATATGAATGGAAGGATTGGATGAGACATGGAAGAAGAGCTTCCCAGCAGAATTGCATTCACTTTTGAAACCTGGGAAACCTAAGAGGGAGGAAATTATCACTGGGGACTTCTCTGGTGGTTCAGTGGGTAAGAATCTGCCTGCCAAAGGAGGAAACATAAATCCACAACTCATATATGAATGGAAGGATTGGATGAGACATGGAAGAAGAGCTTCCCAGCAGAATTGCATTCACTTTTGAAACCTGGAAAACCTAAGAGGGAGGAAATTATCACTGGGGACTTCTCTGGTGGTTCAGTGGGTAAGAATCTGCCTGCCAAAGGAGGAAACACGGGTTCAGTCTCTGGTCTGGGAATATTCCACATGACACAGAGCAACCATGCCTGTGCGCCACAACTACTGAGCCCCAATTCTAGAGTCCGAGAGCTGCAACTACTGAAGCCCACATGTGTAAAGCCTATGCTCTGCAGTGAGAAAGCCACCACAATGAGAAGTCTGAGCATTGCAGTGACGAGCAGCCCCCGCTCTCCACCACTAGAGAAAGACCACACAAAGCAATGAAGAACCAGCACAGCCATAAATAAGTAAATAAAGAAACTAGTTTAAATTAAAAAAGAAACCTTTGCCCCATCTTTCAGGAAATAGGTGGGACACTTATAAAGGGATGCCAATGGAAAGACTTCTCAGCCTGCACTCTTGCTGCAGGGCTGCTACTGTGTGTAAAGAAACAATTTAAGTATCACAGAATTCTTCTCCACACATGCACTAGATCCCAGAGAACTACCATGAAGGACCATTCTGCCTGAAGTATAAAAGAGACTGAAAGGAGTAAGGTTAAACATTTTTAAGCATAATTTTAAAACACAACAAAAGTTTAATTTTCTCAAGAAATTACTCTATTCCCCGTGAAAATTTAAAAGGACAATTTTTGACCCATTGCAGCTCTGGCATAACAGATAATAAAGCTACCAATAGGTCCAGGGTATGCCAGACACTGACTCAATCACAGAATAATGGCAGTCATTTCTCATGCAATCAATGCCTCGAGAGACATCCTTGAAGGGAAGACACAAAAGCTTCCCTCTCTCTTGCCCACAGTGAAGCAGGTGTCTAAGAACAACACTCCCTGGCATCCTCTGCTAGCATCCAATTACTGTTATCTCTTGTTCTTATCTTTCTGATGTTACAGTACCCTGCATTACTACCATTTCAAATTGATTAGAAGTTTTATTATCTGTGTATTTATACATTTAACAATCAAAAAATCTCAGAAAGGTTTCAGTCACTGATATTATATCCAATAACTTTATATTGGATATAAATTATACCCCACAAGTCAGTTGGGAGTGAATGAAGATGGCAGAGGAACAAGACATGGAGCTCACCATCTCCCCAGAGATACATCAAAAATGCACGTACATGTGGAATGATTCACACAGAACATCTACTAAATGCTGACAATGGACCTCAAACCTCCAAAAGGGCAAGAAAATCTCCATGCAACTAGGTAAGGCAAAAGAAAAACAGAGAAAAAGGAATCAGGACAGGACCTGTGGCCCTGGGAGGGAGTTGTGAAAGAGGAAAGGTCTCCTTGCTGGCGGGGAGATCAGCTGGGACAGAGGGGGAGCTTCAGAGCCTCAGAGGAGAGCATGGTGACAGGTGTGCAGAGGGCAAAGCAGAGAGAGTCCTGCACGGTCGGTCAGTGCTGAGCGGCACACCCTAGCCTCAAATGCTCGTACTAAGTGGGATGGGTACTGAGGTTCAAGCCTAAGGTCAGGCTTGGGGAGAGGACTACGGTTGGCTGCACGAAGACAGTAAGCCAGCCCAAGGTCACTAGGGTGTGATGCACTACAACCAAGGGAGCTCAAGAAGAAGTCTGGGGCCACCAAAGAGGCAAGGAGCCACTGCTGGGGGGCATGTGAAGAGAGGGTCGGGCCCACGATAGGAGCCTCTATCTCTGCACATGCTCTCAGGCATCAGGGGGCCACCTACATGAGTTACAGGGGCAGGCGTGAGCCACCAGTGCCATGTAGGGTTCCAGAGGCATGGACCACTGCCACTGCAGAGGGTCCTCAGAGCTGATACAAGTTGCTGTCCCCACATTCCTGGGAGCACGAGCAGTCCACCAACAACAAAGGTCTCACGATACAGCGCTGATAACTGTCCTCATCTCCCTAGTGCAGCCAGCCACCTGCACCAAGGGACCACCAACTGGGAGCCGGCTGCTGCCCCAAACTTCCCAGGGGCATGCGCATGGGCCATGCACCTGTGCACCCCTTATCAAGGGGATAACAGCCAGCACATGCTGAAAAAAGAGACAGCAAGCATCCATAACAAAACCAGCCCTCACCCCTCCAAAAAATTAAACCCACACATGCTATGAAGGGATGCTCCCTCATATACGTAGTCCTCCAAGACTATAGTAGATTCGTTTCTCCTAAACTCACAGAGTGAGAGAAATATAAAAATGAAGAAGCAGAGGAACCACTCTTAGTTAAAAGATCAAGAGAATTCCCCTGAAAGAACAACGAAACAGACCTCTTCAGTCTAATAATGGAAGTAATGAAATACTGAAAGAATTAAGAAAGGCTATCAACAGAAATGCAGATAACTGTAAAAAGGAACTAGAAACTATAAGGCGGAGCCAAGAAAAATTGGACTTATTTGCTGAGATGAAAACTGAGCTCATGAGAATGAATAGCAGGATGACAAATACAGAAGAAAGAATAAGTGATCAGGAAGATAGAATAATGGAAATTACCCAATCAAAATAGCAGACAGAAATTCAAATGAAAAGAAAAGAAAAAAAAAGAAATATAAGAAACCTATGGGATGATATGGGCTTTCCTCTGCCACTGCAGAGGGTCCTGAGAGAAGATACGGGTTGCTGCCCCCACATTCCTGGGAGCACGAGCAGCCCACCAACAAGGGTCCCGTGACACAGCCCCAATCACTGTCCTCATCCCCCTGGTGCAGCCAGCTACCTTCACCAAGGGACTGCCAACTGGGAGCCAACCACTGCCCCCACCTTCCCTGGTGGCTCAGACAGTAATGAATTCATTTGCAATGCAGAAGATCTGGGTCTGATCCCTGGATTCAAAGACTCCTGGAGAATGGCATGGCAGCACACTCCAGTATTCTTGCCTGGAGAATCCCCATGGACAGTGGAGCCTGGTGGGCTACAGTCCATGGCGTCACAAAGAGTTGGGCATGACCGAGTGACTAAGTACAGCAAAGCACATGAGGTGATATAAAACAGGGTAATCTACACTTAATAGGCATTCCAAAAGGAGAAGAAAGAGAAAAGGAGATTGAAAACATATTTGAAGAAATTCTGGATGAAAACTTTCCAAACCTAAAGAAGGAAACAGATATCCAGAACAGGAAGCACAGAGGGTCCCAAACAGACATCAAGACATAATAAAAAATGGCAAAAGTCAAAGAGAGGATTCCAAACCTAACAAGAGGCAAGAAAAAAGCTAATTACAAGGGAACCTCCATAAGGCTATCCACTTTCTCTATGGAAACACTGATAAAGTTTTGTGGAGAAAAGGGAGCAGCAAAATATATTCAAAGCATTCAAAGAGAAGAATCTGCAACCTACAATATTCTAGCCAACAAGATTTTAATTTAGAACAGGAAGAGAAATAATAATTTCTCAGACAAGCAAAAACTAAAATAATACTAAGCCTATTCTAAAAGAAATATAGAAAGGTCATCTTTACAGAAAAAAGAAGCAAGATGCTGTTTGAAAGAGGAAACCAAAATTGGGAAGGAAATCATTTAAATAAGCCAGTATACAGATCAAAAGGTCTTCCCAGCTGGTGCTAGTGATAAAAAGCCTGCCTGCCTGTGCAAGAGATTATGAGACCTGGGGTCAAACCCTGGGTTGGAAAGTTCCCTTGGAGGGCATAGCAACCCACTCCAGAATTCATGCCTGGAGAATCCCATTGACAGAGACTGGCAGGCTGCAGTCCATAGGGTCATATAGTTGACCATGATTGAAGCAAGTTAGCGCATGCACACACACACACACATAAAGATAAAAAAATTTTTTTGTGTGTGAAAGCAATGATAACACAAGGAACAGCAAAAAGACAAACATGAAGATGTAAAAAAGGGGCATCAAAATCATAAAATGTGAGTAAGGAGAATAAGAATATGCATATTCTTTTTCTTTTTTTTAGAACATGTTTGAGCCTGTATGACTATCAGTCTAAAGCAAGTGGATATAGGAAGAGGACCACCTGACCTGTCTCTTGAGAATCCTATATGCAGGTCAGGAAGCAACAGTTAGAACTGAACATGGAACAACCGACTGGTTCCAAATAGGAAAAAGAGTATGTCAAGGCTGTATATTGTCACCTGCTTATTTAAATTATATGCAAAGTACATCATGAGAAATCCTGGGCTGGAAGAAGCACAAGCTGGAATCAAGACTGCCATGAGAAATATCAATAACCTCAGATATGCAGATGACACCACCCTTATGGCAGAAAGTGAAGAGGAACTGAAAAGCCTCTTGATGAAAGTGAAAGAGGAGTGTGAAAAACTTAGCTTAAACCTCAGCATTCCGAAAACTAAGATCATGGCATCTGGTCCCATCACTTCATGTGAAATGGGGAAACAGTGTCAGACTTTATTTTTTTGGGCTTCAAAATCACTGCAGATGGTGATTGCAGCCATGAAATTAATAGATGCTTGCTCCTTGGAAGGAAAGTTATGACCAACCTAGTTAGCATATTAAAAAGCAAAGGCATTACTTTGCCGACTAAGGTCCGTCTAGTCAAGGCTATGGTTTTACCAGTGGTCATGTATGATTATGAGAGTTGTATTGTGAAGAAAGCTGAGCACCAAATAATTGATGCCTTTCAACTGTGGTGTTGGATAAGACTCTTGAGAGTCCCTTGGACTGCAAGGATGTCCAACCAGTCCATCATAAAGGAGATCAGCTCTGGGTGTTCTTTGGAAGGACTGATGCTAAAGCTGAAAATCCAATACTTTGGCCACCTCATGTGAAGAGTTGACTCATTGNCTGCAGCACACCAGGCTTCCCTGTCCTTCACTGTCTCCTGGAGTTTGCTCACATTCATGTCCATTGAGTCCATTAATAGTATGTCTTATCATGTCCGCTTTATATGAGGTGATCAGACTTCAGAGAGGCCATGTAACTTGTCCAAGATCACAAGTAACAAAAGTAGTGAAGCAACCTGGCTCTCTCGTGTCTGCCGGGTACTCACTGTGCAGGCTGCCACTTTCCCCAGGAGAGCTGTCTCAGTTGGCAGTGCCTGTGCGAGACCACACTATGTATGTGTCCATGTGCATGCGTGTGTGTCTGTGTGTGCACGCCTGTGTGTGCATTGACATACCTGTGACTTGGTGGATTCTGTGTCACACCTCAGCATGTAGGACATCTGTGTGTCCTGTAGGCTTAGGTGAGACATTAAATCCATCAAAAGACTAGATTGAAGTGAACTGGGTAATCCACACAAGACTTGTTAGAGTGAATTGACTTGAGAGGCTTCAAAAGGACATTTAGGGAAATCTGTAGTGCCAGAAGTCTTAGTCACAATAAATTCTGCGTGGTTTTGATAGCAGTGAATGTAGTCTGATACAGGTTTGAATCTGCTGAGCCCAGGTCTGAGCAGGGTCCCCCCCTAGGGCCAGCTCACTGTCTGGAACTCTCCCGGCTCACAGTCTGTGGGAGATCAAGGCTGGCTGAGAACCCCTCACCCCAGGCTTGAAGGAAGAAGAGGGCTCAGCCCAGGCTCACTCAACCCCTTTGCCCCCTGCCCCTCCAGAGCCTCATGGAACTGCCAGAGAGAGGTGGAGGGCCGGTGCGCCCCGCATCTGGTCTCTACCAGACACCACGCTTTGTACACATTCTCTCCTTTGGTCCCTGCAGGCTCTGTGATGTGGGCTTAGTTGTAGGCTGAAGCTGGGAGATGGGAGATGACTTGCCCAAGGTGGCAAAGCCAGGATCTGAGCTGGTTTTAGTGTTCACACTCACTGTCTCGCCACTTCCCGCCACATGCCTGAGATGGCTCTCGCTGACCTTGGCCTTCCTTGGCTCCGGCTAAGGTGAGCCCCTGGAGCTGGTTCCAATGGAATACTGTAAACTCCAGGAGAGTGGGGACGAAAGCTGTCTTTTTGTAATCTCAGAGCCGGCACCTGAGTGACACAGAGCAGATGCTCTAATCATATAAATGGCATGAATGATGGGCAAAGCTGGGGAACGTTGCTTGTGAGCCATGGCCTAGGAAGTGTTGGTCCTGCTTGGAGGCCCCAGGACCGCCAGCCTCGCTGCTCTTACTGCAGCGTGTCCGTTGCCGCCCAGACCGTGACTGTCTCCCTCTTGGCAACCACTTCCTCTTTCTTCCTTGCCTTTGGGATTCCATCCACATTTGACTGTCCTCCCATGGTTTTTCCTTCTCTCCTGCAGGGCCACATCACTGGCCTCACAGGTGTGATGGAGTTTCGGGAAGACAGCTCGAATCCCTACGTGCAGTTTGAAATCCTTGGCACGACCTACAGTGAGACCTTTGGTAAAGACATGCGGAAGGTAAGCCTCGGCGTGCCCACCTCCCTCTCCTCCTGCTGCCCTGTGTTAGGCCTGTGTTCCGAGCTGATGGTGACCAGCACAGGAGTCCCCTCTCCAGTCTCTCTCTGTGGCTGCTGCTCTTGATGCTGCTGTTTATGGGGCGTGGTGGGGAGGAGGCTCCAAAGTGATACCAGTGCGGTCTCCGAGTGCAGCAGGGACCCCTGGTGCCGATGGGGCCTACTGCCTGGGCCTGAAGGACCCGCCTTGTGGTCCTGGGTGAGACCAGAAGGGGTGATGCATTTTCCTGGAATGGCTGAGATCATCCCAAATGCGAGAACAGGTGTGACTGTTACTGAGGCAGGAGGCAGAGCTTATGGCTAGAGAATGTCTCCCAATCCAAGAGTGAGGCAAAGCCAAAAAATAGAAAATGAGCCCCGTTGAGGGCGAGAAGCAGACAGTGCTGGCCCCCACTGGAGAGAAAAGTGAGAGACGGGTGAGCCACAGACTCCATGGTCGGCTTTGGCTTGTTTTGACTTGGTGCTGAGGCGAGTGGCAGGCCTGAGGACTCCTTTCAGGGATACATCGTCTCGTCCTTCCCCGCATGGGGGGTGCATTTTCAGGGCTGAGGTCCGGCAAGGTGGCCTTTACCCAGAGTTGGAACTTCCAAGTTGAAAGGGAGGCCTGTGAAGTCAAGATTCTCACAAGAAGTTGGGGCCAAGAGGTCAATGTGGCAAGCTGGGGTCGGGGGTGGCACAGTGATCCAGCAAGGGACCTCAGATGAGGTCCTTATGAGCCAGTGTGGGGCCATTGGTGGGGGTGCAGGGAAGGGCAGTTGCTGGCTGTTCAGTGATGCTCTCCCAGAAATGGCCTGCACAGGAAGACCACTTGTTGGCTTGTTGGAGCCAGAGATGGGAGCACCCATGATGTAAAGGGGTCACAGAGCTCAGTATAATCACGAAAGCATAAGCTGATTGGCATAGACTCAGGCAGAGGTTCCCGCAATCATACACACACACACACACACACACACACGTTTCTGTACATTTGAGAGGAAGACATACCTACTAATGACAGTCTCCTGGAGATGAAGGGCATGGTGGACTCTCAATACGTGGGATAAACCTCTGACAGAGAGCATGACTGGGGGCAACAGAGTGGTGGGAAGGGCTTCCGTGATGCTGGAGACCTGAGAATCTGGGAAGGCATTCTCTACTTGTGCTCCTTGAGGACTCCATGGAAGGACACACCTGTGAAGTCATGGACAGTGCAAGAGCTAGAAAGATGATGGGAACCCTTATCAGTTAGGCTGTGGGGAGGAGGACCGGCTTGCTAGGGAGAAGCTGGGATGCCTGGGTGTCCATGTGTGATGTGCAGATGGGGAACTTTCAGCCCATTCAGTAGAAAGTAGAGTCATGAGTTGGTCAAGTAATAGGAAGTTCAATAAGTGATTGGGAGGCAATGGTGACGATGACATGGGGGAGCTCAGAGGATTGTTTGTGGCATCAGAGAGGGGGTTGGTGACTGCGGTGTGAAGCCTTGGAAAGCCAGAGTGTGGCTTGCACTGTCAAAGATGACCTGCGATGTCTGTTAGGGTTGAGCCATGAGAGTTGGTGGTTGGGAGCCTGGGGGTGGACGGTCAGCGTTGGTCTGGACATCCATAGATAGCCACGATAGAAACTGGCTTGTGATGGGACTCCTACCTGGCCAGGGGAAACCAGGACCAAGGAACCCTTTCAGTTACTCTGGTATGAAAGGAGTTGACTGCCTTGGTGACCGTTCATTTTTGCCATGATACTTGCCTTCATCCCCAGATGTCCCTCTGAGCTCCTAGATAACCAGGCCCTGCCTGCTGGCTTCTTTGCTGCCCCCTATCCCCTTTTGGAGGGGCTTCCCAGATAGTGCTAGTGGTAAAGAACCCATTTGCCTAGTGCAGGATACATAAGAGATGCAGGTTCAGTCCCTGGGTTGGGAAGATGCCCTGGCGGAGGGCACGGTAACCTATTCCAGTATTCTTGCCTGGAGCATCCCAAGGACAGAGGAGCCTGGTGGGCTGCAGTCTGTGGTGCCGCTGAGAGTCAGGCACGACTAAAGAGGTTTGGTATGCATCCCTTTTCTTTCAGCTCAGCTCTAACCCCAAGATCCCACCAATGGGTGGAAATGTTAGCAGTAGGGCTACCTGCCTCGACTTAGGCAGCTGACTGGGGTCATGCTGGCCGCTCCAGGTGTCTGAGAGAGGGAGAGATACTGTGTCTTCCACTTCCCATTTCAGGTGTCTGGGCCTTCCGTGTTGCTATGGCAACGCTCCTCCAATACCCTGAAGCCAATGGGAGCTGGAATCTCTCTGTATGAGGAGCTGCGGAGCAGGAGGTCTGAATGTGATTGAGTTGGAAGGGAAGCTGATTTTCAAGTGGGCTTTATTTTTAAATGTATCCTTTTGTCATTTTAAAATCTGCCCTTAATAACTGCATATCCCTGTTGTTATCTGTCTGCCTGGCAGCTTATCTCTGTTAAGGAGAAGTTATCTGGAAAGCAGGGAATGGGATTTACCATAGCAAATGTTTGTTATTTAGGCCCAGGGTGCCTTAAAGCAAGGTCTGGGAGGTTTCAGGAGGAAGCAAGGAAGAAGCTTTGGGAAGAGTGGCACACGTCTAGGTTAGCATTTAAAGGCAAGGCTGAGTTGTGGTTCCTGGTGGAAGGTGGGGCTGGGAGGGGTAGGGCTGGGAAATTGGGACAACCTGAAAATAAAGTTTAGGGTGGGCAGCAGATGAGAGGGGAAGGGTTCAGAGGGATACAAAGGCAGTGCAGAGATCAGTAATCCTGATCTCAGAGGAGGTCCCCTCAACTGTATCTCTCTGTGGCCAGTAAAAGTGGATAGAGGACTGATCACAGCATTCGCTCATGGTGGGGAAGGGTCAGGGTTCCCTGAAAAGATGTTATATATCTTAATATATGAATATATCATATCTTAATATATGAATATATCATATATCCATCTATGTATTTATATTGAAAAACAACAACAGTAAACACACACACACTAACCAAGTAGTTTCTTTAAGATTTAAATCGAGAGGAACTGTTTAAATTAAGGAGCAAATGGATGTTTTCTTAAAGTAAATACCCTGCAGGGAACTCTCGGGAAGGGTGAGTCACCCAGACATTTTAGATTAAGTGTCATCAAGAGACTGTATCTTACTTAGCCCCTTCAGAAGATGGAAGGAGTGGGTGATCGCCTTTCACTGCAGGGTGCTGGACAAATACTAATTAAATTATCTCATCCAGGAAGTGCGTTCTTGCTGAAGGAGTGCAGTATGGCAAAATCAAAGGTCTATGTCACCCTCTCGCTGTGTAACTGCAGACAAAACGTTAATTATTTTTGCGTTCTGCTTGGAGCTGTCTGGCATGGGTGATTATCAGACAACCTCGCCAGGGCCAGGCTTTGTTGGAAAGTCACATCTAGCTCCCACAGGACCTGGCTTGACATTTGTCCTGGGGGTCGATGCTTGTTCCTAATGGAGCCTTACAAATATTCAGTTGGCTTTCTTTGTTCAGCTGGAAATTTCCAAAGGAGGGTCCCCTGGAGTTGTCCACGCACATGTCCTCAGCGCATGGCAGGAGCTGGGATGGGATTGGTGAAGACCGCCTGTGGGAAAGTTTTCCAAGGTGGGGACAGGGAAAGCTGTTTAAAGCACAGGACAAGAGGGAGCCCAACAGGGACCGCTGAACACCTACTGTGGACAAAGACGCATCACACATGTGTTGTCTCCCTGACTTGGGGGCCTTTGTGACAGCCCTGGCTCTGCTTCTCCCGAGCTTTGCAGCCACTTCCTTTTTCTGAACTTTCATTTCCTCAGATGAAAGGTGCAGACAGTAGGAACCTCCTGGTTGAATAGAGGGGTCAGCCTATGTAATGACCTTGGTGGAGCACTTGGCAGTGAGAACTCTACATCAGCTTCGGGTGACTGGAGCTTTAGACCTTCTCCGAGTATTCTATCCCGGATCCCAGAAGAGCAGAGAGGCACAGAGAGGCCTGGCTTTCTGCCTGGAAGTACCCTGTATGGCAGCTCCTCTCTGCAACTGTGTACCAAAGCCTCAGGCCAGAGACAGTGCCCGGCATGCTGAGCAGTGCTCAGCTCCCCTTCCATGTTTGGGGAGAGATGTCCACTTCTTATAAAGATCAGGAACTGAGAGGGAGCTGGGGGCTTTAGCTCTGATGAGATTTTGTTTTCAGGACCGTTTTGATGTAGTAAATGGAAGAAGGAAAACTCCAGAGGCATGGCTTGCTTGGAGTGTAACATGAGCTACAGCTTAGCAGAAACATTTTGTTCATGATGTGATTGCTGAGGATATCTGCCCTTCTCTGTCCTGAAGATTCTGTTGTGGGGAAATCATTCTGTTCCACTAACATGGGTCCCTGGTACAGTGAAAACTCTGGGAAAATTGCCAGCTTCCTGAAGGCCCTTTGAACCTCATTTCCCATGGGCACCATCCACCTAATTCACTAGCTCAGTGGAGGTTAGCCTGTCTCCTTGGGCAGGAGGGTGGGGAAGTGGGTGGAAAGCATCTGGAAAGACTGTGGGTTTGCTTTATGCATTGACATTCCAGGACAAAGGACACCCTGGTGTGATGAGAGAGAGAAAAGGGCTATTTTCTTTTTTAACTCCTTTCCATAGAGTAGAATTGAGTTAAAACCAAGAGACTAAGAAAGAATTTTTAGCTCAGTGGTTTTCCTGCTTTTCTCTAGTCCTAGAAAATCTGTTGGAGCAGTATCTTACTGCAACCAAATATATTAGACAGTTGTGGAAGCGGACATGCAGTGGTTTGGAGTTCAGCTTCACATTAACAGTCTCTCTGGTCCCCAGCCTTTCCATGATGTTCTGCGCAGCTCTGCTTGAGAAACTGAGGCCCAGAGCCTGGAAAAACTCAGTTAGGTGGTATCAACAAGCAGGTGGCTGTGCTGGGGCTGGAAGGCAGATTTTCAGGGGTGGGGGGTGGGGGTTGGGAGATACGTGGCAAAGGGCCTGGACCATCCTTTCTGGCCTTAGGATAATATACTTGTATGACTCCCCCACTCCTCTGAGCCCACCGTCCACTTCATCCTCCTACTTCTGACCACCTAGGGCCTCATCGTCCCTTCCCATTGATCTAGAGGCTGCTGACATGAAGTTCCACCAATGCCCTTGGCTTAGCTTCCCTGTTCCAGCAACTATCCAGGGAGATGGGAGGGCTTCATTTTCCTTTACTAGTTTAAGACATTTTCCTGTCTTCTCTGTCAATTTTGATTCTTTATAAATGCTGGCTTTGGACAGGAATCAAATGCCTCTCTTGATGTCATGTCCCCGGGAGGGCCTTGTGGCTGCTGATAATTCACAAAGTAATAATTGCTCATCGTGTGGTGATTGTCACACCGCAGGACCCCAGCCCTCCCTGGGCTTGGAAGTGCGTCATTAACATTCTTACCCAGGTCTGCTGCACTGTGTAAGTGTCCCACAGTCTCAGGGTTCAGGAGTTCTAAGCAGCGAGGCCAGGCGGAAAAGGCAGCAGCCAGCAGACAGGAGCATGCTGGTAATGAACTAGGTGCTGCCTCTTAGGTGGGCTCCTTTACCCAGTGGCTTCTGAAGCCAGTACCAGGAGCCATGCAGTGAGTTCATGATGGGGAAGGGGTGGTGGGTGGCGGTGGGAGCATCCAGCTTGAAAATTGTTCAGTGTCTGTTAAGCTGTTCTGATAGAGACTCGACTGTGCACAGTGAGTTACAGAAGAGAAATAAACTTCACCCTCTTCATGGATTAGCATTCTTGCAGCGTATTTCCCAAGTGAAATGTCAACTGTTCCAAACCCTTGTGCAGAACCACCTTTGATGGAGCTGAGAACCAAAACAAGTGCTGCTGCTAAGTCTGAATAAAGGGAAAGATACAATTAAATATTTCATTTTAAGTGACATCACTTCGTTTTGGAGATAGCAGCGATACATGCTCATTTAGGGTAGAATGTTTAGAAAATACAGATAAATGAAAAGAGGAATATAAAAGTCAGCTATAATTTCTGAACCAAGAAATACTGTTAGCATTTCTGGTACATTTTCCTTATATATATATATATATATTTTTTTCTTTTTTCCATCACCCTGTACATAGAGATTGAGATAGTAATATGTATATTTATCAAATGGTTATTTATTGCACATAAATTTTATATTCTGACTTCTTCACTTAATGCTGTCTTGGGAGTATTTTCTCACTTTATTCTTTACAGCGATGATTTTTAATGGAAACACATTACTCCACTTACAGGGAGCCATCATTAATTTTATCTTCCCATATGATGAATCTTTAGGCATTCTCACCATATTCTTGTAGAATAGTATTGTGACAAATATCCAAAATACATATACTTTTATTATAGCTATATTTCTTTAAATTTTTTTAGTAAGTAGAGTTGAGCGAAGGATAATAATTTTAGGTTCTTGATGTTCTTGATACATATTTTAAAATTGATTATAGAAAGATTTAATAATTTACACAAGCATCAGTAATATATGGAAGTCTCTGTTATATCCTATACTCAAAAATTGAATGATATATTAAAACATGCTTGCTAATGTGGTAACATTATGAAAAAATAATGTTACTACATTTGCATTTTAGGAGATTGTACATTTAAAATGTAATCATTGGTCATATATATTTCACATTTTATAAATTATACCTCAGGTCCTTTGCTTTTTTAATATCAAAATTAAGTTTTTCTTGTTAACTCATATAACCTTTCTTTCATATGAGAACTGACAATTATTTATGTCAAATATTTTGTTCCCATATATTGTTTGCTTTTGAGTTAAGAAAATATTTTCACAGAGGGACATTTAAAAATGTATGTGCTTGTAGTTTTTTAAGAAAGCCATACCCAGTTTGCAAAGTAGATACTATTAACCCATACTTTCTTCTAGTATTTTTATGGTTCAGTTTTATTTCAGTGGAGTCTGCCACGTGGGATTGATTTGGGATAAATTATAATGTTAGGGTTTATCATGCATTTCACATTTTACATTTTTTAGTACTGGCTCCTTCTATCACTTATTCAGTAATCCTTTCTTTCCCCACAGACTAGGACATCATATTTATCCTATGCTTTACTAAATTTTGCATGTTTCCTCAGTGGTTTTTTAAATACAAATTCTTAGACTCTTTTCTCTCTCTCTTTTTTCCCTCTGCCTAAATGTAATTCATCTTTGTATATTATTCGAATGTACTTGTCTGAAAGTAACAATGCTCACCTTGAGTGGATTAAACAATAAGGGAGACAGTATCTCACATGAAAAGAGGACTGGAGCTCCAGGGTTGGCCACTTCAGACAGTCAATGCCAAGATCAAAGGCGCTGGTCTTTTCATCTTTCTTCTTGCTGTCCACAGGGCGGAGTCTGAGCTTCCCTCATAGTTTTAGGATGGCTGTGGCAATTCCAACTGCCATGCCCAGAAAGGCAGCTACACAGGAAAGAAGAGGGTATTCTCTTCTGTATGTCTCCATTTAATAAATGAGAAGAGCTTTCCCAGCAGATGGCCTTGGCTTCCTAATTTTTATAGTGTTTTTTTGCTTTTTTGTTACTGTGCTTGAAGTTTTCCACCTAGATGCGAATGTGACCTTGACCAGTAATTTCTCTCTCAGTTGCTTGTATTTAACCTGTATTAGGATGTACTCTTGGGAAAGGCAATGGCACCCCACCCCAGTACTCTTGCCTGGAAAATCCAATGGACGGAGTAGCCTGGTGGGCTGCAGTCCATGGGATCGCTAACAGTCGGACAGACTGAGCGACTTCACTTTCACTTTTCACTTTGATGCATTGGAGAAGGAAATGGCAACCCACTCCAGTGTTCTTGCCTGGAGAATCCCAGGGACGGGGGAGCCTGGTGGGCTGCCGTCTATGGGGTCACACAGAGTCGGACACGACTGAAGTGACTGAGCAGCAGCAGCAGCAGCAGCAGGATGTACTCTCTTCATGACGCATATAAGAAATTGCTCATTCTTTTGCCCTTGTATGGATAGAGCTCTTGAAAGTTGGAAAAAAGTTAAAATTATCTGAGCTGGGTGTTGATGTTGGAGCTATTACTTTCATATCTTGAAACATTTCTTTTCTGCTTTCTGTATTCACTTAAGTCATTTTCAGTAACCTGTTTCATGGAAAATCTTATAAAACACTGGCATTTTCAAATGTTTCATTAAAGCTTGATATAGTATTTGCAAATAATTTAAAAATATCTACCTGTTGAAATATATTTCTTTTCATTGATACTGTTGTATTTTTGTGCTGCTGCTTTTATTTTTTAATTAGACTAGATGGAGTTTTTTTTTACTGATTGCTTCAAAGAACTAGTTCTAATTTGTTTAATCAATTTTGTTGAATTTTATGTTACTCTAATTAACTTGTTTGTTTTTCCTTCTTGTCTCCCTGCTGCCTCCTATTCATTTTCATTGTTAATTTTTAAACTTATTATGTGAGGTGTTAGATAATTTATTTATATTCTTTCCAGTTTTGGAATGTTCTCTATTTTATTTGAATATAGTTTTGACTGAATCCTAGTGGTTTTTCTCATGTGAATTGAAGTGTAACACTCATACAGAAAACTGCCTAAATCATGAGTAAATCACAGTGAATTTTTAGAACACACCCAAGCAATCAACACCTCCAAGAAAGAGAACATCACCAGTGCCCCCAGAGGGCTCCCTCGTGCCCCCTTCCGGTCATTACACGCATCGGCGGAAACGCTGACGTCCAGCACACTTACTGACCTCTTCTATAGCTGCCTTCTTTGCTTACCATCACATTGTGAGATTTACTATTACTGATGTTCATAGTTTTGGTTCATTCATTCCACTGTGTTTTTAGAAATGTAGGTTTTATTATTATTTACGTATGGTGATGCCCACAGGTCAGGAGATGCCTGCCATTGAAAAGATAGTTTATTACAGTTCACAAGAGGAGGAGGCATACCATTCAGGGCCACGTGGGGAAGCACCAGGCTGAGTCTGGAGGCAGAAGGAGGAGGGGAAATGTGAACACGAGCCTTAACTGTGGTTTGTGTAGGAAGGGATCGGGAAAGCAAGGTAAGCAGGCTTAGGATGGGCAGCAGGCTCCCGGGTGTGGGGCTTGCTCCTAGCTGTCAAATCTCTCGTCCTAGGATGATTAGGGCAGCGGGATAGTAGCTGACAGTGTAAGAGGTCCTTAGAGGAGGTAGTTGGGAGATGTGGGCTCTGGATTGGTTAATTTGTATATAAATGCACAAGTGCAGGACAGTCATTTACTGTTATAGAAAGTGGCTAACCCTGGAAGGGAATCTCTCCAGGGGTAGCAGGGGCCCAGCTATCAAAGCACCAGAAATATAGCTAATTTTACTTAGTTTCTAGAATCAAAAAGATATAATTGGTCTTACTCTGGGAAAAAAAAATTAAAAAAGAAAAAAGAAAAGATACGATTAATACCTATTGACATATCATATTCCTTTCATGACTGTTTCATACTTTGTTTATTCTATTATTGAGTACGCTTGAGTTGTTTCCAGATTTTGTCTATTTCCAGTAATACTGCTGTCTGCTTCCCAGGTGGCACTAATGTGGGAGATATAAGAGAGAGATGAAGGTTCAGTTCTTGGTTTGGGAAGATCCCCTGGAGAAGGAAATGGCAACTCAGTCCAGTATTCTTGACTGGATAATTCCATGGACAGAGGAATCTGGTGGGCTATAGTCCATGGGGTTGTAAGTAGTCGGACATGACTGAAGTGACTTAGAATGCAATAATTCTGTTATAAACACTCTTAGATACATCCTTTGGGGGAACATATGTCTGTCCTTTTGTTGTGTATATACTGCAGAGTGGAATTACTAGGTCAGCAGATGTGTGTATGGTTAATACACGCTGCTCAACTTTTCTAAAGTGCTGCTGCCAGTTTATACCCTTGTCAGTGGTTCCTAAGAGTTCCGGTCGCTGCTTCACTAACCCTCAGTGAACTAACGTGGATTGTCACTCGGTTACATGTTAGCCATTCTTGGGGAGTGGGTAATGGTTCTCAGTGTGGTAATTTTATTTCCATAATTATTAAGAACGTGGATCACCTTTTCATACGTTTATTGATCATTTGGCTATCTCCATTGTGAGGTGTCTGTCTTTCATGCATTTTTTGACTTGGTTTTCAGCCTTTTCTCAGTGATTTGTAGGAGAACCAAGTATGTGTCATTTATAAATATATGCACTGGAGTTCTCTCCTACTCTGTAGCTTGCCTTTTTGATGCTCTTAGTGATGTCTCTTGATGAACAGAAATTTCTAATTTTAGTGAAGTTTAGTTTACCCAATTTAGCTTTCTTTCTATTTGGTTATTACCTGTGGTGTGTTATTGAAGAAATGTTTACCTAAGAATATGAAGATATTATCCTATATTTTATTCTAAATGTATTCTGGTTCTGCAGTTCATATTCACACCTGCATTACATCTGTAATTGATATTTGCTTGTGGCGTGAGTTTGGAGGCAAGGTATATAAAAAACAAGTGAACAAACTAAACAGCCTATTAACCCAATACCATTTATTAAAAAAAAATAAACTGTTTTGTTACTGGTTTGCCATACTACCTTTCTCATAAGTCTGGCCACTGTATGTTGTAGATCTGTTTTTGGACCTTCTTTTCCATTCCATTTAGCTATTTATTTCTATGTGCAATGTACAACATTGTAATGATCATAGTTTTATAATAGCTCTTGAATTCTGGTGGTGTAAGTTCTCTAGCTCTTTCTCTTTTTTTTCCGAGATAGACTTGGTTGTTTTGGGCCTTTTTCACTTTTTTATAAATTTAGCATTTCAATGGAAGTTGCATGGACCCTAGATCAGCTTAGGGAGAATTAACATCTTACCAATATTGACTAATCTAACTCATGGACATGGTGTCCCCTGAATTTATTCAGGTCTCTAATTTCTCTCAACACAGTTTTGTGGCTGTCGCTGTAGAGAACACGAGTGACTTCTGTTTGATTTTTGCCCTCAGATGTTGACATTTACAGTAATCTTATTTATGGTATATAAGTGTAAGTAAGGAAGTGGTAGTCACTCGGTCGTGCCCAACTCTTTGCGACTCCACGGACTGCAGCCCACCAGGCTCCTCTCTGTCCGTGAGATTTTTCCAGGCAAGAATACTGAAGTGGATTGCCATTTCCTTCTCCAGGGCATCTTCTGAATCCAGGGATAGAACCCAGGTCTCCTGCACTGCAGCCAGATTCTTTACCGACTGAGCCACCAGGGAATATACTTAGGTTTATTTTTCTTTTTTTATTATTTATTATTTTTACTTTATTTTACTTTACAGTACTGTATTGGTTTTGGCATACATTGACATGAATCTGTCATGGGTGTACATGAACTCCCAAACATGAATTGTGCATATATAGAAATATAGTTGATTTGTAAATGAAACTTGTCTCTAGTGAACTCTAGTCATCGATTTATTCTAATAGTTTACCTGAAGATTCTTTAAGATTTTTCTATAAACACAATCACATCATCTATGAGAAATGATAGTTTTTCTCCTTCTTAAATTTTTATGTATCTTATTCCTTTCTCTTTTACTTATTGCACTACTTAGGGTCATTAACTCAAGTTGAAAAGATGTAATGATAGTGGGTATACTTATCTGGTTCTTAATCCCAGAGGACCATTTTGCTTACCACATATTTTTGTGTTCATTTTTCAGGTTGAGAAAATCCCCTTGAATTCTAGCTTCCTAACAGCTTTGTGAAAGGGGGTATGAGTCAAAAGCATTTTTACATTTAGTAAAAGTCTCTTTTACATCTATTGAGATAATTTTATTCTTTTTCCTGTTAATGCTATAAATTCCACTGATTTATTTTTTCCTTTTAATGGTAGCTTGTTAATTCTCTTTTTTACAAAGTACTAGACCTTCCTGTTTGAATATTTTTATTTCATAATATGCTTCAGTATTTGGAAAGATGGATACCTCCTAATTTCTCCTTTTCATAATATTCTTTTCCTAAGTTAAACTTTTATTTTGGGATTAATGTAGATTCACATTCAGTTGTAATAAATAATGCAGAGAGATCCTGAGATCAAATATACCTTTTATGCTTCTTTCAATAGTAGACATTGATATAGTACACGAGTCTAATTCACTTTCAGATCTCCTCAGTCCGCATGTGTGTGTGTGTTTGCTCTGGGTATTACAGTATGCATATGTGACATCAGTCTACTGGCCAGCATTTTACCGCTTTGAGTGACATGTGGAAATCTTGCTTTCATTTGAGTTTCTTTATTTTCTTCACTTTTAAATGTAATTGTCTCGAGTGTCAGATAGTATTATATTTTCTGTTTCAAGCATCAAATATGACATATAAAAACTTATGTGGAGATCAGTCTAGTGTATATACTCACATTTTTGCTCTTTCTGTTGTTCTTATTTCTGATGCTTCATTTAGATCTATTTTATAATTTTTTCTTTGCTGAGATTTTCTATTTTTTCACTTGTTTTAAGAGATTTTGTAATTTGTTGTTGAAGCATTTTTATAATGAAATTTAAAATCTTCATCAGATAATTCTAACATCTGATTATCTTGGTCTTAGCATCAGTGGATTGTCTTCCTTTAAATCTGAGTTGTGATTTTCCTGGTCCTTGATATGATAAGTACTTTTTTACTGCATCACGGTAATTATCTTAGGGGACTGTGTTCTATTTAAGTCTGTTATTTTAGTAGGGATTTACCCTCTTTGGTTTAAGCGTACACGTCTGGCCTGTTTTTGTCTGCTGTGCTCTCAGTGACTACTTAATGTTAAGCTGTGTGGCTGTGCTCAGTCGTCTCTGACTCTTTGTGACCCCATGGACTTCAGCCCGCCAGGCTCCTCTGTCCAAGGAGCTCTCCAGGCAAGAATACTGGAGTGTGGGCTGCCATTTCCTGTTCCGTCTTCCTGACCCAGGGATCAAACCCACATTTCTTGCATCTCCTGCACTGGCAGGCAGATTCTTTGCCACTGCTCTGCCTGGGAGTTGCTGCTACTGTGCTGCTGGTTTGATCTGCTGGGTCCACCTGGTGCCACTGGGCTCCCATTGCTCCCTCTTCATGCTTCCTGGGGAAGGTGAAGGGGTTTCTCCAGGACGGACCCCACCTGGTACTTCTTTCTGAGGAAAAGCATCTCTGGCCTGTAAAGATGAGGCGCACTTCCCAGGCTGGGCACCTGAGGCCAGACCACGCTTCTGGGGAGTGGAGAGCACTTCCCTGGTGGAGGCCAGGTTGCGGCAGGATGCACCTCGCTAAGGCCTCCCGTGGCTCTTAGTGATGGAGGGCATTCTCAGGCCTCTGGGGAAAAAGGTTTCACGGACTGAACACTTGCCGTGGAGGAATCTGGTCCTGCCTACCTGCCCCAGTGTCTCTTTGTAAGGGAACACAGTTGCACCCACAGTGACAGAAGGAATGCCTCGGCCGTATGAGTGTAGTGAGACCCCTTTCCCTGTGCTGCCCAGCTGCCTGATAAATTTTGGTGGGCCAGGAGAGGCTCAGGCTGGTATGGCAGGGGGGGTAGTTTCCAGACTGGGTCCTTTGTTGCCAGGCGGGTTCTTGATGGATCTTCCTGACCACTGCTCCAGGGCTGGCTGGGTGAAGAATGAGGCTGGGAGGACCGCCTTCTTTGCTGGATCGTACTTCCCAGTTCTAGGCTCCACTTGCTTTTCTTGGTTGAGGACCACAGGGTGTTTCGTCACTGACGTTCCTCTGTTCTTCAGCTAGTTTGCCCCTTTCAGATTTATCTTTTGGTGGCCTGTGGCATTATTTCCAGGATGTATAGTTGTAGCAGGGCTTCCCAGGTGGCGCCAGTGGTAATGAACCTGCCTACCACTGCAGGAGACTAAGAGACACAGGTTTGATCCCTGGATTAGGAAGACTCCCTGGAGGAGGGTATGGGAACCCGCTCCAGTATTCTTGCCTGGAGAATCCCATGGAGCCTGGTGAGTTACCGTCCATAGGGTTGCAAAGGGTCGGATGCAACTGAAGCGACTTAGCACTCACGTTGTACTTAGGGAGGAGCAGGGAGAACTGAGTCGACATCATCTCATTCAAAAACTTTCACACTCATTGATTTTTTGAAACTTGAGCAATTTTTCATTGTTCAAATAAGCCCTGCTAGGTCATAATTCCTTATCCTTGTTATGCGTCACCACATTCAATCCGCTAAAATTTTGTGATAATTTCTTTATGTTTTTATGTTGTAATTATCCTATGTGGTACTGTCCTTGTTAGATTTCAGTATCAAGGTTTTTGAGGGTTGAGGTTCTTAAAATGAGATAGAAACTGTTCTCTTGTTTTTATTTCTGAAACAGTTTATAGCATGGGTGTAACTTCATTCTTAAACATTTGGGAGATTCCATTAGTGAAGAAAAGTAATGTTGATCACATGTATACATGCAATAGTATGTGTATTTAGCCTCTGTGTTATTTCTTGAGTCAGTTTTGATAAGTTGTGATTTGTAAGGAATCTCTCCACTTACACTGTGGGAGATATGTTTAAGGGTCTGACTTACGTTATCTTTCTTTGATGAGTGTTTCCTTTATTCTTTTTTTTTTTTTTTTGGCTTTTATTGGAACGTAGTTGCTTTACACGTTGTTAGTTTATGCTGTAAAGCAAAGTGAATCGGGTACACATATACATATATCCCTTCTTTGTCACCACAGAGCCTTGAGTACAGCTCCCTGTCCTGCAGTTAGGTTCTCATTAGTTATCTCTTTTATAGTAGTGTAAGAGTAGCTGCTTCTCTCACTCTTAAAATAGAATTCTTACACTGAGGATACAGCTTTCTGGGGTCTCAACTGAAAATGATTGAGATTCATCAAGATATTTATTGTTCAGTTCAGTTCAGTTCAGTTCAGTCGCTTAGTCGCGTCCAGCTCTTTGCGACCCCATGAATCACAGCACGCCAGGCCTCCCTGTCCATCACCAACTCCCGGAGTTCACTCAGACTCGTGTCCATCGAGTCAGTGATACCATCCAGCCATCTCATCCTCTGTCATCCCCTTTTCCTCCTGCCCCCAATCC
>SJYX01012405.1:405411-426327 GCA_006410675.1 Oreotragus oreotragus | reverse complement strand
ATGGTTGCAACCCTGGCGTGATAACCATGGGTTGAGAAGCAAATGGGATTTCCTACTCAGCTCCAAGGCAAGGCCTGCAAGCCTTGCTGGTGGGCAGGATCTGGGGGTGAAAGGAGGCCCCTCGGCCTCCGCCCTTGAGGAGATGGGGAAGCCCAGGCCTCTCTTCCCCCACCTCCCACCCCCTCCCCGGGTGGGATGCGCTGGCGGGTCTAAAAGCTTCTCTGCAGAGGCCCAGGCGGTCGATAGCAGACATCCCGGCTCCTTCCCGCCGGCCTGGCAGCCCAACCCCTTCCCGCCAGCCCAGCTCCGGGGAAGGGACCCGGGCTGGGGTGGAGCCTGCTCCGCCCAGCCCCACGTCTGACTCAGGTCCCCCTCCTCACACGCCCCTCCTTCTCTAGCCCCAGAAGTCCCAGCCACTGTGACTTGATCTCGTCCAGTTACTGGAGAGGGGCACCCAGGCAGCCACCCCTGCGGGCTGCACTGTGATGAGCCTGCCTGCGCCCCTACGCCCAACCCCCGCTCCACTCACTAGAGGCACAGAGAACCCAGGTGGCCCCGTGAAAGGTGAAAGGTAAGGTCTTCCTTATGGGAGCCGCCAATCAATCTTGACGTAGACCCACCTCTTTTATGTCGTTCAGGCTTCTGTTCTTTCCTTCGTGCATGCATTCATTCATTCAACAAGTATTTACCGAGTGTCTAAGAACTCTAAAGATCAAAACCAGCCCCACCTCCTCTTCTGGAGCCCACAAAGGGAATCAGTTCAGCTCAGTCGCTCAGTCGTATCCAACTCTTTGCAACCCCATGGACTGCAGCATGCCAAGCTTCCCTGTCCATCATCAACTCCCAGAGCTTGCTGGAATAGCATATGATGAAGCCACAAATAAGGAGGACACATATGTAATTTAAAGTTTTCCAGTAGCCACATTCTTTAAAAAGTCAACAAGAAATAGATGAAACGAATTGTCATCATATATCTTATTTAACCCAATACAGCCAAAATATTATTTCAACACATAATCGATATTAAAAACATGAGATATTTTACATCCTTTCCCCAGTACTAAGTACTTTGAAATCCTGTACGTTTTCGATTATAGCATACCTCAATTTGGAATGGTTTTGTTTGTTCATTTGCTTTTAAGCCGCTCTTCACTGGCATTCAAGTTCTTGGTTCCCCGACCAAAAAGTGAACCCGAGCCCTGGCAGTGAAAGTGCCGAATCCTAACCATGGACCTCCAGGGAATTCCCAGGGACTTTTTTTTTTTTAAGTACAATTGATGTACATTATTATATAATTTAAAGGTATACAGGATAGTGAAGGGCTTCCCTGGTGGCTCAGCTGGTAAAGAATCCACCTGCAATGCAGGAGGTCCTGGTTTAATTCCTGGGTCAGGAAGATCCCCTGGAGAAGGCTACCCACTCCAGGATTCTTACCTGGAGAATCTCATGGACTATAGTCACAAAGGGTTGGACACGACTGAGCGATTAAGCACAATACAGCATAGTATGGTGAGTCTCAGTTTTTAAAGGTTACACTCCTTTATAGTTATTATAAAATGTTGGCTATATCCCATTTGTTGGGCAATATATCCTTGTGAATTATTTCATGCGTAATAGTTTGTACTTCTTAATCCTTTACCCCTGTATTGCTCCTCCCCTTCCCTCTTCCCACTGATAACTTCTAGTTTGTTCTCTATATCTGTGAATCTTTTTTTTTAGTTATATTCACTAGTTTGTTGATTTTTTAGATTCCCCATATAAGTGATATCATAGAGTACTTCTCTTTGTCTGACATATTTCACTTAAGCCTAATACCCTTCAAGTCCACCCATGTTGCAAATAGCAAGATTTCATTCTTTTTATGGCTGAGTAGTATTCCACGGTGTATATGGCTCAGTGAAACAATCCTCCTGCCAGTGAAGGAGACGCGGGTTTGATCCCCGGGTCAGGAAGATCCTCTGGAGGAGGAAATGGCAACCCACTCCAGTATTGCTGCCTGGGAAATCCCACAAACAGAGAGGAGCCTGGCAGACTACAGTCCACGGGGTCCCAAAGAGTAAGACACGACTTGGCAAACAAACAGCAACATACGTGTATACCACATCTTCTGTATCCGTTCATCCGGTGATGCACACTTGGGCTGTATCAGTCATTTTCAAGGGCTGAGGAAGCATGTGTGGCTAATGGTGACCATGCGGGCTGATGTACCGCGAGAGGATGGTGGGGACAGGCGAAAGGAATAAGGGGACCCTGGGAGCACAGGGAGTCGAGCAGGTTTACTCAAGTGAGACGAGGACCCCAGGAAGATTTTGAACAGGACAGGTACTTGATTTGTTACAAGATCGCTTTGGGTGCTGTGCTAAAATAAATGGGGAGGAAGCAGGGTCTTACCCTGAAATGCATTAAAAAGTGAGGTAGAAAAAAAAAATAAAAAAAATAAAAAGTGAGGTAGACAGCCTTCAGTAGATGAATGCATAAATAAATTATGGTGCATCCACAACGTGGAATATTATTCAGTGCTAGAAAGAAATGAGCTAGCAAGCCATGAAGAGACATGGAGAAGACGTAAATGCATATTACTAAGTAAAATAATGCAATATGTGATGACTACAAACAGTATAATTCCAACTACATGACTTTCTGGAAGAAGCAAAACTATGGAGACAGTAAAAAGATGAGGGAGGAACGAGCAGGTGGAGCACAGAGAATTTTTAGGGCAAGGAAACGGTTCTGTATGAGACTATAATGGTGGGTTCACGTTGTTAGACATTTGTCCAAACCCACAGAAGGTACAGCACCAAGAGTGAACCCTATTGCAAACTGAGTAATGATGGCGCCTCATCAGCTGCAACAATTGCACCATGCTGGTGGGGATGCTGAAAGCAGAGCAGGCTATGCGTGCTTGGGAAGGGGGCAGGAAGCATATGAGAAACCTCTCTACCTTCCCCACAGTGTTGCTGTGAACCTAAAATCCCTCTAAAAAATAAATTATTAATTAGAAAAAAAATTTACAGAGGTGGTTGAAGTCAGAAAGACAAATAGCGTATGGAATCATTTATATATGGCATCTAAATCATGACACAAATGAAATTATTTATAAAAACAGAAACAGACTCACAGACATAGAAAAGACATTTGTGGTTACCAAGGTGGAAAGGGGGTGGGGGAGATAAATTAGGAGCTTGAAATTAACAGATGCAAACTACTGTGCATAAAACAGATAAGCAACAGTATGTATACCTACTGCATAGCACAGGGAACTGTATTCAATGCTCCGTGATAAACTGAAACGGAAAAGAAAAAAAGAGATGGGTGGACAGATGGATAGAAAGACAGATAATGAAAAATGGAGCCAGACGTCCCTTGTAGACTCTAGGTGGGGGTGTGTATCCACTGGATAAGTCTTTCAAGTTGTCTTTACTTTTGACAACATTTAAGCTAAAATATAGAAAAATAGACCTTATTTGTTTCCTATGGCTGCTGTGACAAATGACCACAAACTGGGGTGACTTAAACAACAGGAGTTTGTTCTCTCATAGAACTAAGAGTTTATATCCCGAAACTAAAAATCCCTCACGACGCAACTTCGAGCTGGGGCAGTGAAATAAATAATTTTTAAAAAGAACCCACTGCACAGGGAAGGGACAAATGTTACTTCAAAAACTTTTCCTGTCAGTTCTGAACCTGGGTAGATGACATTGCAAAGTGACAAATTAATTCATTGACCCCTGATCAAAATGCTTGAAATATACAACATTTGGGGCTTCCCAGGTGGCGCTAGTGTAAAGAACCCGTCTGCCAATGCAGGAGACGTAACAGAGGTTTAATCCCTGGGTCGGGGAGATTCCCTGGAGAAGGAAACGGCAACCCATTCCGGTATTCTTGCCTGGAGAATCCCACGGACAGAAGAGTCTGGTGGAAACAGTCCATAGAGTCACACAGAGCTGGACACAACCAAAGTGACTAACACAGCACACACAGCATGTGAAACCTGTTTTCTTGTTCAGTGAATATATTGCAGTGGTCATGTGGTGTCAATGAAATAGGTTTGATCATTCTCATTTTCTACTATGTTGACCAAAAATTTCATTTCGGTTTTTCCATGACATCATCAGTTCAGTTCAGTCGCTCCATCATGTCTGACTCTTTGCAACCCCATGAATTGCAGCATGCCAGNAGGGGTGAACTTGAACAGTACATAGGCTCCAGGAGGCCTGGGGCTCTGTGCTCATTACCGTCAGGTAGTTAACACCCTCTGTTTGGCGGATGAGGTGGGGTGGTGATTCCACATTGACAATATAAGGAAATTTGCATCAAATACTATAATCCAGGTACTTCAGAGAGGAGTGAAAGCTGAGGATGCGGGGGAAGGCCTGTCCTGGGAAGACAATTACATTCAAAACTTTGGGGCACCACATACTATAGGACGGCTCCCACAACATTCCATCCCTGTCCTATATTTCCCTACGTCTCTGTGCTCACAGAGTTTTCTGGGTCTCCTAGCTGCCCTGCCAGTTGTTGGCCTGTACCCCAGAGGCTACAACGCCTACACTTTCCCAGCATTAAGACCAATGAAAGAGCCCAGAGTCAACAATGGAGACATTAGCGGTTTAGTGGATGGGAGTGGGGCTTATGTGTCTGAAGCAAGGTCCTGGAGCGACACCCTATGGCGTGTGGTAGACATGGCAGGCAGGACATAGTGGCAGTCTTTGCTCAAAATCTGATATATTTTAAGTAAAACGGGTATTGACTCTGAATCTAACCTGTCCCCTAATGTCACAGCAGGCAGACTGAAAACAGAGGGCAGACAGACTGAAAATCACAATTACAGAAAACTAACCAATCTAATCACATGGACCACAGCCTTGTCTAACCCATTGAAACTATGAGCCATGCCTTGTAGGGCGACCCAAGACAGATGGGTCATGGTGAAGAGTTCTGACAGAATGCAGTCCACTGGAGAAGGGAATGGCAATCCACTTCAGTATTCTTGCCTTGAGAACCTCATGAACAATATGAAAAAGCAAAAAGATAGGACACTGAAAGATGAACTCCCTAGGTCGTTAGGTGCCCAATATGCTACTGGAGATCAGTGGAGAAATAACTCCAGAAGTATGAAGTGACAGAGCCAGAGCAAAAACAACACCCAGTTGTGGATGTGACTGGTGATGGAAGCAAGGTCCCATGCTGTAAAGAGCAATACTACATAAGAACCTGGAATATTAGGTCCATGAATCAAGGCAAATTGGGAGTGGTCACACAGGAGGTGGCAAGAGTGAACATCGACATTTTAGGAATCGGCGAACTAAAATGGACTGGAATGGGTGAGTTTAACTCAGGTGACCATTATGTCTACTACTGCGGGCAAGAATCCCTCAGAAGAAATGGAGTAGCCATCATGGTCAACAAAAGAGTCCTAAATGCATTTCTTGAATGCAATCTCAAAAACGACAGAATGATCTCTGTTCATTTCCAGAGCAAACCATTCAGTATCACAGTTATCCAAGTCTATGGCCCAACCAGTAATGCTGAAGAAGCTGAAGTTGAACAGTTCTATGAAGACATACAAGACATTCTAGAACTAACACTGAAAACAGATGTTCTTTTCATTATAGGGGACTGGAATGCAAAAGTAGGAAGTCAAGAAACACCTGGAGTAACAGGCAAATTTGGCCTTGGAATAAGGAATGAAGCAGGGCAAAGGCTAATAGAGTTTTGCCAAGAGAACGCACTGGTCATAGCAAACACCCTCTTCCAACAACACAAAAGAAGACCCTACACATGGACATCATCGGATGGTCAACACCGAAATCAGATTGATTATATTCTTTGCAGCCAAAGATGGAGAAGCTCTATATAGTCAACAAAAACAAGACCAGGAGCTGACTATGGCTCAGATCATGAACTCCTTATTGCCAAATTCAGACTCAAATTGAAGAAAGTAGGGAAAGCCACTAGACAGTGAAAGTGAGAAATAGATTTAAGGGACTAGATCTGATAGACAGAGTGCCTGATGAACTACGAGTGGAGGTTTGTGACATTGTACAGAAGATAGGCATCAAGACCATCCCCAAGAAAAAGAAATGCAAAAAAGCAAAATGGCTGTCTGAGGAGGCCTTACAAATAGCTGTGAAAAGAAGAGAAGCAAAAAGCAAAGGAGAAAAGGAAAGATATACCCATCTGAATGCAGAGTAATGGGGTCGCAAAGAGTCTGACACGATTGAGCAACTGAACTGTACTGAATGTCACAGCAAACTCAAGAGAGTAAATTATTTCTCTTGTGCCCAGTCTCTAGGTCACAGACTCTTTGAAACCCCACGGACTATAGCCCGACAGGCTCCTCTGTCCACGAGGTTTCCCAGGCAAGAATACTGGAGTGGGTTGCCATTTGCTCCTCCAGATCTTCCTGACCCAGGGATCAAACCCGAGTCTCTTGTGTCTCCTGCATTAGCAGGTGAGTTCTTTACTGCTAGTGCCATCTGGGAAGCCCAATAAAACTCAGGAAACAGCAAAAAAAACTGTGAGAAGCTAGAAAAACTTAAAGCTTGGTAACTATTCAACAGGCAGATCTATGCTATGGCAGCAAATAGCCTCAGGCTTAGTGACTTAAAACCATTAAAAAAAGGATTTCTCGCTCACACTACATATCCTGTTGGGGCCAGTGTGAGAAAAGCAGGAGAGACTCCATCTTGAAGCTTATCATCCATCTTAAAAACAGAATGCAAACTGGGCCTGAACCTTGCCCAAGAATGAGGAAACCATTGCTAATGAAAAACCAGGTCTCCTGGAGACTTCCCTCCCTACAGATCACAAACAGATATTGTAGTTGAGGTCAGGCTGCCCCTGTGAGATTAACCATGGAGACATCCCCCTTGATGTGTAATTATTGTCTCCCCCCCCACTTTTAACATTAATTGTTTGTTCTCCTAGCACCTACTTGTTGTGAAACTTAGTCATATACAACAAAACGGTTGCTAACATGTAACCAGTCATGCAGCTGGAGGGTATGAAACTGAGCCTCTCAGAAACATTAGGGTCCTTGTTGGGAACTGATTCCCCTTGGACCCGTTGGCATAATAAACTGTACACCACTGTCTTGAGTGTCCTCTGGGGTGTGTTTTGCAACTCCGGATTCCACAACATTTCGACAACTATCAGGGTGAGAAGAGTATGAAGCTTTACCCTGAATAGTCATTCAAGCACCTGGGCTGACAGATGTTCTATTATCAGTTGATATTGACAGATCAAGAGCAGGCTTCAGATTTTGCTGCCGTCAGGTAAATAAGTACCAAAGGGTATAACCAGCAATGCACTTTCTTTTCTTGGGTAAAAACCTAGGAGTGGGCAGGACTTCCCTGGTGGCCCAGTAGCTAAGACTCCATACTCCCAATGCAAGTGGCCCAGGTTTGACCCCTGATCAGGGAACGAGATCTGCATGCCACAACTAAGAATCAGTGCAGCCAAAGAAATATTTTTTAAAAACAAAAACAAAAACTAGATGTGGGATGGCTGAATCATATATGTAAATAATTTCAAGGGTTTGTTTACATTTTTAAGAAATTATCAAATGGTTTTGCAAAGTGGTTGTATTATTGTACATTCTCAGCAACAGTGTATGAGCATTCCAGTCATTCCACATCCTTGCTAATATTTGGAATAGTCAAACTTTAAATTACACATTCTAATAGGTAAAGAGTGATCTCTCATTAAGATTTAGACTTGCATTTCTCTAACAACTAATGGTACACAGCTTCTTTTCCTCTGTTTAATTGCTATTGGTCAGTCTTCTTTGGTGAAACATCTGGTTCAAGTCTAGTTCAAGTTTGCGCATTTTTAGAGTTGTATTATTTATTTTCTTACTATTGAATTTTGAGTTCTTTGCATATATATAAATATGTCTTTCACCAGATATGTAATTAGCAAATGTTGTCATTTAATTGCTAAGTTATGTCCAACTCTTCTGCAGCCCCATGGACTGAAGCCTCTAGGCTCCTCTGTCCATGGAATTCTCCAAGCAAGACTACTGGAGTGGGCTGCCAGTCCCTTCTCAGTGGGATCTTCCCAACCCAAGGATCCAACCTGTCTCCTGCTGCTCCTGCCTGCACTGGCAGGCAAATTCTTTACTGCTGAGCCACCAAATTAAATATTATCCAGCCACAACTGTTTGGCTGAATAATAGTGGCTGGAGAAGGGATCAGCTACCCACTCCAGTTTTCTGGCCTGGAGAATTCCATGGACAGAGGAAACTGGCAGGCTACAGTCCATGGGATCACAAAGAGACAGACATGACTGAGCGACTAGCGCTTTCACATTCACAGAAGTATTAGCTAATACTTGGTGATAATCATGTTGCAATATGTAAATGTGCCAGGTCAACATGTCGTACACCTTAAATCTCCACAATGTAATATGCTATTTATATCTCAATAAAAATTACACTAAAAAAAGTGGTGGGGGCTTCCCTGGTGACTCAGTGGTAAAGAATCTGCCTTCCAATGAAGGAGACATGAGCTCAGTCCCGGATCTGGGAAGATCCCACATGTCACAGAGCAACTAAACCTGTGCATCACAACTATTACGCCTGGGCTCTAGAACCCAGGAGCCACAACGACTGAGCTTCTTTGTGTTCTGCAGCGAGAGAAGCCTCTGCAGTGAGGAATCTGCACACCACAACCAGAGAGTAGCCCCCATGCTCTGAAAATAGAGAAAAACCCATGCAGCAACAAAGATGCAGCACAGCCAAAAATAAACAAATAAATACACTTATTTTTTTAAGTGGTGTTTTGTGGAAGGAAATATAATCAGAAATCTCAGTAACAATGGGGTTTCACAGAAAAGAGACAGTAAATGATAATGCCAATATTTTGTAGTAACTAAAAATGGAAAGGAACTTTTTAAATTGAATAGAAATTTAATTTTTTTAATAAAATGAACACTGATATGCATTATATAGGATTCATATTTATGCAAGTTTATGTCCTTTATTCACAGGATAATCTCTTTAGAAGCAGAAGCCCACAGGTTAATCATTTCAGTTCAGTCCCTCAGTCATGTCCGATTCATTTGTGACCCCATGGACTGCAGCACTCCAGTCCTCCCTGTCCATCACCAACTCCCAGAGTTTGTTCAGATTTATGTCCATTGAGTCAGTGATGCCATCCAACCATCTCATTCTCTGTCATCCCTTTCTCCTCCCACCTTCAATCTTTCCCAGCATCAGGGTCTTTTCCAGTGAGTTAGTTCTTTACATTAGCTGGCCAAAGTATTGAAGTTTCAGCTTTAACATCACTCCTTCCAATGAATATTCAGGACTGATTGGCTGAAGGATGAATTGGTTGGATCTCCTTGCAGTCCAAGGGACTCTCAAGAATCTTCTCCAACATCACGGTTCAAAAGCATCAATTCTTCAGCGCTCAGCTTTCTTTATAGTCCAACTCTCACATCCATACATGACTACTGGAAAAACCATAGCCTTGACTAGATGGACCTTTGTTGACAAAGTAATATCTCTGCTTTTTAATATGCTGTCTAGGTTGGTCATAGCTTTCTTTCCAAGGAATAAGCATCTTTTAATTTCATGGCTGGAGTCACCATCTGCAGTGATTTTGGAGCCGAAAAAAATAAAGTCTGGCACTGTTTCCACTGTTTCCCCATCTATTTGCCATGAAGTAATGAGACCAGATGCCATGATTTTAGTTTTCTGAATGTTGAGCTTTAAGCCAAGTTTTTCGACTCTCCTCTCACTTTCATCAAGAGGCTCTTTAGTTCTTCCTCACTTTCTGCCATAAGGGTGTTTTCATCTGCATATCTGAGGTTATTGATATTTCTCCTGGCAATCTTGATTCCAGCTTGTGCTTCTTCCAGCCCAGCATTTATCATGATGTACTCTGCATAGAAGTTAAAGAAGCAAGGGAAGAATATACAGCCTTGACGTACTCCTTTTCCTATTTGGAACCAGTCTGTGGTTCCATGTCCAGTTCTAACTGTTGATTCCTGACCTGCATATAGGCTTCTCAAGAGGCAGGTCAGGTGGTCTGGTATTCCCATCTCTTTCAGAATTTTCCACAGTTTATTGTGATCCACACAGTCAAAGGCTTTGGCATAGTCAATAAAGCAGAAATAGATGTTTTTCTGGAACTCTCTTGCTTTTTCCATGATCCAGCAGATGTTGGCAATTTGATCTCTGGTTCCTCTGCCTTTTCTAAAACCAGCTTGAACATCTGGAAGTTCACGGTTCACATATTGCTGAAGCCTGGCTTGGAGAATTTTGAGCATTACTTTACTAGCATGTGAGATGAGTGCAATTGTGCGGTAGTTTGAGCATTCTTTGGCATTACCCTTTTTGGGATTGGAATGAAAACTGACCTTTTCCAGTCCTGTGGCCATTGCTGAGTTTTCCAAATTTGCTGACATATTGAGTGCAGCACTTTCACAGCATCATCTTTCAGGATTTGAAACAGCTCAACTGGAATTCCATCACCTCCACTAGCTTTGTTCGTAGGGATGCTTTCTAAGGCCCTCTTGACTTCACATTCCAGGATGTCTGGCTCTAGGTGAGTGATCACACCATTGTGATTATCTGGGTCATGAAGCTCTTTTTTGTACAGTTCTTCTGTGTATTCTTACCACCTCTTCTTAATATCTTCTGCTTCTGTTAGGTCCATACCATTTCTGTCCTTTATCGAGCCCATCTTTGCATGAAATATTCCCTTGGTATCTCTAATTTTCTTGAAGAGATCTCGTCTTTCCCATTCCCATAACATCATAGAAAAACTCAAATTTTTTTGCCAACCCAATATGTGGGCAACTTCCTAGGCACAGACTCTTCCACAGTTTAATAGCTTTCCTTAAAGGTTTTGCAATGATGATAATAATAGCAAGCACCTATCATGTGCTTAGTAGGAAAGTTTTGCACACATTACCTCATGGAATCTTCATGATATGCTCCGTGACATCAAGTCATTTGCCTGAGGTCATGTAGCTTGCAGGTGGAGGAACCAGGATTGGAACAATGGCTGTCTGACTCTGGGGCACTTAGCCACTCTGCATTCCTCTTTATAGATTTTGGCATATCCCTAGACATGGACTTCCTGGGTCAGAGAGTTTTACAGACTTAAATGTTTAATACAAATATCTGCACTGGCCTCCAGTGTATCACTTTACACTCCCGTGAGAGTGCACCAGTGTGTTTTCTCAAAATTTCACACATGCTGGTGAGCTTGACAAGTAAAAGAGATCCCTTAACTGATAAATGACCAGGTGGCACATCTTTACAGAGGTTTGTTGAATTTTTATCATTCCTTTGTGAGCCCTATGCCAATATCATATCTGGGACATCTGTCTTTTTCTTATTGAACCATAAAGATTCTTTATATATTAAAGCTCTTAATGCTTTGTCTGCCATACATGTGGTCAAAAACCTAATTTTCTTTGACCTGGGATGACTTTGAAAAGCCATACAAGTCTGTTTGTATTGCATTTCTGGCCTCAATAAATGTTTCTGTTTTTATTTTATTTATTTTTGGCTGTGCTGGGTCTTTGTTGCTACTGGGACTTTTCTCTACTTGTGGTGAGCGAGACGTACTCTCTAGCTGCCATGCAGGGGCTTCTCATTGCGGTGGCCTATCCTGTTGCAGAACACAGGCTTCAGGGCTCCCAGACTCTAGAGCACTGGCTCAACAGCTGTGGCGCATGAGGGGCCTAGCAGCTACGTGGCATGTATGATCCTCTTGGATCAAGGATCGAACCCGTGTCTCCTGCGCGGGCAGGGGGATTGTTCACCCCGAGCCACCAGTGAAGCTCCAAGGTTTCTTTTCCAACAAGACCTCATAACAGGCAGCACTTTATTGGTGATGTCTTCAGAAGCAAAAGTGGGGACCAGTGAGATCTCACAAACCTCAGTCTTTATTCAGACCAACATTTGAAAAACCTCTTGGCTTTTTTCATGGCAAGAAAGTTCAGGCCTAGGAGTCAGGACCCCCAGCTTTTTGTCCAGGTTCTACAGTGCAGTTTTCAGCTTCTGCTTCTTCCGAGTTTGGAAAGTGTGAAAATCAAAGTGTTAGTCCCTGGGTCATGTCTGACTCTCTGTGACCCCATGGACTGTAGCCCACCAGGCTCCACTGTCGATGGACTTCTCCAAGCAAATATACTGGAGCGGGTTGCCATCTCCTTCTCCAGGGGATTTTCCCAACCCAGGGATCAAATCCGTGTCTCCTGCATTGCAGGCAGATGCTTTACCCTCTGGGCTCTGAGTGATTGGTAAATCCAGCCACACCTACCTCTCCACCAAGCCACGCCCACTGAACACAAAGTCTCCCTCTTCAGCCAGGCCCACCTCCTCTAGTAGAGTGGAAAGAAAGTGAAGTTGCCCAGTCATGCCTGACTCTTAGTGACCCCATGGACTGCAGCCTACCAGGCTCCTCGTCCATGGGATTTTCCAGGCAAGAGTACTGAGTGGGGTGGAAGCAGCAGATAAACAGAAATGGGTACTAGGTCTGCGGCCCCATGGACCATAGCCCACCAGGCTCCTCTGTCCATGGGATTCTCCAGGCAAGAATACTGGAGTGGGTATCCACGCCCTCCTCCAGGGGATCTTCCCCACCCAGGGATCGAACCACGTCTCTTAAGTCTCCTGTATTGGGAGTCAGGTTCTTTACCACTAGCACCACCTGGGAAGCCCCAAAATAGAAATGGCTGTCCCTCAAACATAGTTACGGAAAAACTGTACAAGGAGGGAGGCAGGCAGGAAGGGTCCCTTGACCTTGATGGCAGTCAATCTCTTGGCGCCCCCAGCAAACATCTGGTTAAGAAAGAAAGAATGGCCTTGGCTGCTTGAACTGACCACTCTTCAATATATTCTTATCAGGGCCTATGGTTTCTCTGTGCCTCTTTTGTTTTGTTTTTTAATATTTATCTGGCTGCACCCGGTCTTAGCTGCATCATGCGGGCCTGTCATTGTGGCATACCCTGCGGCATGTGGGATCCTAGTTACCTGACAGGGATCGAACCTACCTCCCCTTCCTTGAAAGACAGGTTCTTAAACACTGGACCACTGGGGAAGTCCCTTTCTGTGCCTCAGTATTGCCATCTGTAAAATGGAGAGAATTTTAAGGATTCTATGAGTTGGCATCTGTAAAGGGATTGGAATGGTGCCTGGCATGTAGTAGGTCTTCAATAAACAACATCATTGTTTCTCAGTTCCACTGTGTTACCACTGAGGATAGTGTTAAAGTATTAGTCGCTCAGTCGTGTCTGACTCTTTGTGACTCCATGGACTGGAGCCCTCCAGGCTCCTCTGTCCATGGAATTTTCCAGGCAAGGATACTGGAGTGAGTTGCCATTTCCTTCTCCAGGGTATATTCCCGACCCAGGGATCAAACCCTGGTCTCTGGCACTGCAGGGATATTCTTTACTGTCTAGCCACCATGGAAGCCCACCACTGAGGATAAGGGGCTTGATGGAAAAGCAGGGCCCCAGGGCATCTGGAACCAGCCCTGGGGGCAGGTAGGGCTCTGCTTGGTGTCTTTACCTGGTGTCACCTGGGAGGACCTTCTGGGAGTGGAGATGGGGTCCCAACTACACCCTTCCGCAGCCCCAAGTCCCCCTCATCCACATCTCTGTCTTCAGAGGCCCAGAAAGGGCCCCCTGGGAAGGTGGCACCTCAGGGACTACAGTGCTGCCCAGCACAATTACCGTTTTCATCCTCATTAAACCACATTTTCATTCTAATTAGAGTTTCACCGCCTCCCAGAGAGAAGGGCCGATTACTTTTCACATCATTACCAGCCTCTCGCTCCCTCCCTCCCCACCCTGCCCAGATGCCTATTCCACACCGGCTTCTCTCCCTCACCTTTTCCCCTCTCTCTCCATCTCCACGGACCAGACAGAATCACAGAACATTTATTAGTCGCCTATGGGATGCCGGGAGTTGGTGATGGACAAGGAAGCCTGACATGCCGCAGTCCGTGGGGTCGCAAGAGTCAGACACGACTGACCGACTGCACTGAACTGATGGGAGGCCGAGCTTGGAGTCAGTAGCTTACACCCACAGCACCCTCACTTAGCTTTGCTCTACCTCACTGCACCCTCCCCCTTTGAAATGTTGTTTATCTGTCTGTGGCTGTGCTGGGTCTCCATTGCTGCGCCTGGGCTTTCTCTGGCTGTGTCGACTGGGGGCTCCTCTCAGGCTTCTCGTTGCAGCGGCTTGTCTTGTTGCAGAGCACGGGCCCTAGGGCGCAGGCTCGGTACTTGTGGCACATGGGCTTAGTTGCTCCATGGCATGTGGAATCTTCCCGGACCAGCGATCAAACCTGTGTCCCCTGCATTGGCAGGCGGGTTGTTAACCACTGAACCATCAGGGAAGTCCTCATCGCCCCTCTTCTCTCCAGTTCCCCTCCAAACATGCCCTGCGATTCACTTGTCCTTGTTCTGCTTATTGTCTGTCTCTGCTCCCTTGGAACATCAGCACCCATTTGTATCCCCAACAGACTCCCTTTCTGGGCAAACTGACCCCACAGCTTCCGACAACCCACCCCTGGCTGCTGCATTATTGCCAGGCTGGGCAGAAGGTGATGGAGAGCAAACGCACTGCTGGACCAGTCCTTGCCCAGTGGCGGGGGAAGAGTGGGGACAAGAACCCCAGCTCCCGCGGCCCCCGGGGGGAAACTCAGGTGGTTCTACTTGGTGTCTCAGCATTTCCCTGGCAGGACTGAGCCGAAGTCGCCCGCAGTGGAGATTCGGTCACGAAGACACTTTCATCCAATGTCTTCCCTCCCTTATTCGGCCTCTCCCCTAACCTTGCTTCCTCTGGGAAACTCAGGTGGTTCTACTTGGTGTCTCAGCATTTCCCTGGCAGGACTGAGCCGAAGTCGCCCGCAGTGGAGATTCGGTCACGAAGACACTTTCATCCAATGTCTTCCCTCCCTTATTCGGCCTCTCCCCTAACCTTGCTTCCTCGGGTCACCTTCCAGATCAACCACAACCTGGATCTCCCAGCCTCTTTAGGATGCAGGGAAACCAGATCCCTGAGAGAATCACTTCAGTCCTCAGCACCCAGGGGATGGGTGAAGAAAGCTTGGGCGGCTCTCCCTAACACAGAAGCTCTGTTTCCACAAGAATGTGGCATCACTAGGCGGGTTTAGGTTAGTTTTTGGTGCGGGCTTCCCTGGTGGCACAGTGGTAGAGAATCCACCTGCCAATGCAGGAGATGCAGGTTAAATCCTTGGGTCGGGAAGATTCCCTGGAGGAGGAAATGACAACCCACTCCAGAACTCTTCCCTGGAAAAATCCCCATCGACAGAGGAGCCTGGTGGGCTACAGTCCATGGGGTCGCAAAAGAGTCAAACAGGACTTAGTGACTCAACAACAACTTGGAGCATCTTGGGACAGGTAGTCCTTTCCCACCCCAGGCTGGGAGCGCCCACACCAGGGGCCCAAGTCAACCTCTAGGTGTCTCAGAGCTTGGGAATCCACAGGCACCACCCTCACCCCACAAGGGGTAATTAATTAATGCCAATTAATATCTGTGTTCACAGAGCCAGCCAGGCCCCTGGGCCTGGAGCATCCAAGGAAGAGAAGTATGAGAAAGCTGGCACCTTTTCAAGCAATGGGGATTTTCAGACTGCTGAGGGCTGGCAGGCAGGGAAGGGTTCATGGTGGCCAGCAGGGAAACAGAGGCTCAGGTGAAGAGCAAGCAGCCCTGGGCAGCTGCAGAAGGGATTTGCCATTTGTTTTGTTTTCTCTTTTACTTTTTGTCTGCACCCCATGGTATGTAGGATCTTAGTTCCCCCACCAGGAATCAAACTCGCACACCCCTGCACTGGAAGGCAGAGTCTTAACCCTTGGGCCACCGGGGAAGTCCCTTCATTTGAAAGAACACGACCAGCCTTGGCAAGAGGCCAAGAGCCTCTGGCTTCACGTGAGCTCTGGGTCCCATTCTTGAGCTTCGGTTTTCTCATCTGTACGTGCATGCTAAGCCACTTCAGTCATGTCCGATTGTTTGTGACCCCCATGGACTATAGCCCACCAGGCTTCTCTGTCCATGGGATTCTCCCAGCAAGAACACTGGAGTGGGTTGCCACTTCCTTCTCCATTTCTCATCTGTAAATGGGGCCAATAACCTTTCTTTCTTCTACATGCAAGGAGAATCATCGAGAGTGCATGCATGTTGGACTTCTCTGGTGGTACAGTGAATGAGAATCTTCCTGCCAATGCAGAGGACACAGGTTCGATCCCTAGTCCAGGAATATTCCACGTGCTCTGGAGCAACGAAGCTCCTGCGAGCCACAACTATTGAAGCTCAACCGCCTGGAGCCTGTGCTGCTGCTGCTGCTGCTAAGTCACTTCAGTCCTGTGCCTGAGACTAAAAGAAGCCACAGTAACGAGAAGCTAACCAAGGGCAAGGAAGAGTAGCCTCCACCTGCTGCATCCAGAGAAAGCCTGTGCCGCAGCAAGGAAGGCTCAATGCAGCCAAAAATAAAAGAATAAAATTAAAAAAAAAAAAGATTTTATGCCTGTAAAATGGTTTGCTTGCAAACTTCCTTTCCTTGGCTGCCTAGGGAGAGAATTTCTGCAGCCACGTGCCTCAGTTTCCCCTCTAATGCACACAAAGAGCAGGGAAGATCCCCCTCTGCTGCCCCTCCCTTTAGGAGGCTCCCAGGGTAGGGCCCCACTTCACCGAAGACTCAGAAAGATCGCTTCCGATCGGCCTTAAATTAATATCGCCATCACAAACGTGGCAACGAGACGGTTCCCTGGCCCCTGATTAAAAACAGAAGTCTCCCCCACATTCGCGGAGACGGAGCAGAAGGGAAAACAAAGACGTCGCACACTCGCCGCCAGATAAATACAGACGCAAACACATGCACGGCAGATAAACACACACTGGCACACCAAATATACACACAGCCGGCTGCCGAACTCGGGGTGGGCTGGCACAGCCTGGCTCCAGTCATCACACAGCCCACACCCTCCCCCAGGAACGGCCACACGGGAAGGTAAAGAAACCCCACCCCACCCCCACACAGATGCTGCCAAGCCTGGACCACTTCCAGGCCCCTGACCAGTGCAGTGCTTGTGGCCAGGAGCCAGACGTGCACCGATGCACGCCCCCAGCAACCAGGCCTTAGTCCAAGCGGGAAGGGGCTTGGCGGATAAATACCTCTGCTCCCTCTCCTCGCAGCTGCATGGTCCACGGGCCTACCGGCGCCCCTGGAGCATCTGCAAGCCCTTTCTCTCCACCCCTCCCTGCTCTATCCACCCCCTCAAGCTTTCCCCCTCATCTCCTGTCTTCATCTGTTCTGGCTGCTCTAACAAAAATACCTAGACTGGGTGGCTTGTAACAGCAGAAATTTCCTTCTCACGGTTTTGGAAACTGGATGAAGGAGATTATGGTGGAGTTCTGGTGAGAGCTCCCTTGGAGGTTCATACAAGGCCAGCTTCATGCTCTGTCCTCACGTGGCAGAAAGAGGAAGAGGGACCTCTCTGGGTGCCTTTTTAAGAACTTTTTATTTTGTATTGGTGTCTAGCCGATGAACAATATTTTGATAGTTTCAGGTGGACAGCAAAGGGACTCAGTCATGCATATACATGTCTCCATTCTCCCCCAAACTCCCCTCCCACCCAGGCTGCCCCATAACACAGAGCAGAGTTCCATGTGCTATACGATAGGCCTTTGTTGGTTATCCACTTTATTTTTATTTTTTTAACACCAAAAATATTTTGTATTGGGGTATAGCTGATTAACAATGTTGTGATAGTTTCAGGTGAACAGCAAAAGGACTCAGCCATACATATGCATGTCTCCATTCTACCCCAAACTCCCCACCCATCCAGGCTGCCATGTAACACTGAGCAGAGTTCCCTGGGCTTTACAGTAGGTCCTTGTTGGTTATCCATTTTAAATATAGCAGTGTGCTCATGTCCATTCTGAGTCCCTTTTATATGATGGCTCCACCCTCATGACTTAATCCCGCCCAAAGGCCACACCTCCTAATACCATCACATTGATTATTAGGATTTCAACATAGAAATTTGGCAAAAATACAAGTGTCCATTTTATCTCCCAAACAAGCCCTGTGCCTCCCCCCCTTGTGTCACAGTCTGCTTCTGAGGGAAGCCAGCCCAGGGCACTCACAGAGAAGCAGAAATGCACATCTGTACACTGGCTGGGTGGGTACCTACCAGAAGGGTATACAGCTGTAGGTCTCAGTGAGGGTGGTTGTGCCCCTCAGGGGATGTTCAGCAGAGTCTGCAGACATTTTCGGTTGTCACAACTGAGGAGGTGCTACTGGCATCTAGTAGGTCAAGGCAAATGAAGCCACTTAACACCCTACAGTGCATGGGACTGCCACTCCCCTTCAGTGAAGCAGGATCCAGCCCCCTGTGTCAAGAGTGCTGAGACTGAGAAATTCTAGTCCATGGGAACCCAATTGCCTCACATACCTTGGCATCCACATAGAACTGACCTCCATGTAGAAACAGGTGAATGCACACATATCCAGTGCAGACAGCACTGGGGTTCACAGGCAGCCTCAGACCAGAGATGCACTAGGCACCAGGCCCTCATAGTAGGCAAGTAGCAGGAATGTTCAAGAATGGTGTGTTAGCCAACAGGATGCACAGGTCCCCTATGCATCACCAAAGGGGACCTGCACAGTCTGGATGCAGCCCACATGCCAAGCACTGCTCTGAGAGCTTTTCATGGGAATAATCCACTGGACACTCACAGCCATCTGGGGAGACAGGTCAGTGACCATTTAAGCTGGGACTTCCCTGATGTTCAGTGTTTAAGAATCCATCTTTCAGTACGGGAGACTCAGGTTCAATCCCTGGTCAGGGAACTAAGATCTCACATACCATGGGGCAACTAAGCTGATGCACTGCAATGAAGACACAGCTCAGCGAAAAAAAAACAAAAACCCTCCCACAAAAAAAAAATCCCTGACAATTAAACCCATTTTACAGGTGAGGAAACTGAGGCCCTGAGAGAGGAGTTTATGCCTAGGGCCCCAGCTAGAAATCTAGGGGCCCCCAGTGGTATGTGTAGGTACCTGTGAAGACAGAAAGCAAGGTGGGAGGGAACCTTCCCCATCACCATCTGGGGCCTGAGAAGAGGTTCAGGGAAGACTTCAACTTTCTAAACGGATTCCTGTATCCCTGTGGGTAACTAACAAATCCATTCTTTGATTATTATTTATTTATTTATTTTTTGACCGTCTGATGCTGGCGTTTGGACACACTAGGGCTCTAACCCCAGCCTCACCATTTTCCGACTCTGTGAACCTGGGCCTCCTGGAGCCTCAGTTTTCCCTTCTGTAAAATGGGGATTCCTCCATTCAGTATTCCACAAGTAGGCTCTGAGGGCCCACCAAGGCCAAGCACGGAACCCAGGTCCAGTTTATAAAGGGTTAAGACAGGACAAGCGCAGAGCAAGCACTTCCCTTACCCTCAAGGTACCCTTCCTCAGGCATGAGGCAGCTTAACTAGTTATGCATGAGCAAGAGCAAACGTGGGGCGGAGCCCTCAGTTTCTCTCAGCCCCACCCTCCCCGTGCCTCCGACACCCCCAGAACTTGAGACCCCTGGTGGCCTCCAAACTCCTGCCAGGGGCTGACCCCAGGAAGATAGGGGCGGGGATGAAATCAGCAGGTGCCTCTTCAACCACCAAAAGCTCAGGTTTTCCCACCTGTGCTTCCCGCCGCTAAAAGTGCGCGGAGCGAGCGCCACCTGTGGGCCACCGTGGGGAGGTGCGTGCGACTACCCGGAAAGTGGGTCGCCCCTCCCATCTCTCCCCACCCAGGACTTGTGGGGCGGGAGGCCGCTCGACAGTTTTGGATGCAGCCCCTGCCGTCCGTCTACAAAATTCTCCTCCACGTTCCGCTTTTCCCAGCCGCTGTTTCCACACTGTAATCTTGTCGCCCATTTCCTTCCCATCACCAACAGTTATCAGCACTTACCTGTACCGGACTCTGGTCTGGGTTCAGAGGACACAGAAGGAACGTAATAGGTAAAACTCCCTGCTATTCTGAAACATTCAGTCTGGGGAGACGAGGAAGGGGAGAGCCACCCAGGAGGCCATTCCTGGTTGAGATGAGTGTTCTGAAGGTGAAAGTAAACAGAGGATTAAGAGGACAGGAAGCTTGCTCCGAATAAGCGCAGTGGCCGGGGCTCTAGAGGCGGCAACGTTTGCACTGAGGCCTGAGAGGGATATGGGCTTCTCAGGGGGCTGGCGCTAGTGGTGAAGGAACCCACCTGCCAACGCGGGAGACATAAGAGACCTGGGTTCGATCCCTGGGTCGGGAAGATCCCCTGGAGGAGGGCATGACAACCCAGTTCAGGACAGAGGAGCCTGGCAGGCTACAGCTCATAGGGTCACAAAGAGTCAGACACGACCAAAGCAACTAAGCACGCACTGAGAGGAATAAAGCCCCAGCCACCCCAAGACTGGGGCAAGGCATCCTGTGGAGGACATAGCCAGTGCAAAGGTCCTGGGACAGACAGAAAGGAGCTTGGGGTGTTGGACAAGAAACGATCAGGGTGGCCAGAGCTGAGTGGTGGAGGGAGACGTCAGGTGGGATGTCAGATACTCTTTTGGAGACAAATCTGACCCTATACCCCCCATCCCACAGGTCTCCCTGCTCCCGTGCCCCTCCTTGAGGTGGCATCTCCTAAGAGCTGGAGAGGAAAAGAATAAACCTCAGACTGAGCCGAAAGCCTTCTATCATCACTCAGCTCCACATAGATACTATCCACCCAAGCCACCATGAACACCTGCAGGCAAGTGTCCCCCCCCCCCCCCCCCCCCCCCCCCCCCCCCCCCCCCCCCCCCCCCCCCCCCCCCCCCCCCCCCCCCCCCCCCCCCCCCCCCCCCCCCCCCCCCCCCCCCCCCCCCCCCCCCCCCCCCCCCCCCCCCCCCCCC
>SJYX01012405.1:366785-404500 GCA_006410675.1 Oreotragus oreotragus | reverse complement strand
GGAATGGGACTCTACGTGGGGACCTAGAGTTGGCCTCAGAAAGCTTGCTGAGGTGGACTTCCCTGGTAGTCCAGTGGCTAAGACTCCGCGCTTCGTGTGCAGGGGGCCTGAGTTCAATCCCTGGTCAGGGAACCAAAATCCCACAAGCTGCAATGAAGATCAAAGTTCCTGCATGCCACAGCTAAGACCCAGGACAGCTTAAATTCATAACTATGTTTTAAAAAAAGTCTCCTTGGGGAATGTTGGAGGCTAGATAGATGGGGCAGGGGCAAAGGAGGGGATCTCTGTGGGCCTGTGTGTCCCAGGGATCACTGTGCACCAGTTGCCCCACACCAGGAACTCTGCACTGGGGCATGGGGTTGTCTCTGCTCCTCATCTCCGATCACCTCCCTGGGAGACCACGAGAGCACACAACCAGCCTGACTCCAGAGGCCAATTCCTCTTGGCTGTGGTGAGCGGGCATCTCTTGTCTTCACTGAGGCCCCTAAGACTGTCCCCGTCCTCCCTGTGGCCAGCCCGTGTCCCCGAGGTCCTCACCCCTTTTGAGGCTGGGATCTCTGCTTCGCTTCCCTTGGCCAGAGAGAAAAACCCTTAAGGGTTGTTGCCAGCCCTACACCCCAGACCCCTTACCCAGCCCCATCTCCCTGACTTCATGCCCCGCAAAAGCAGAGTCTCCTTGTGTAGCCTGACAACCCCAAAAGGAAAATGCCTGGGTTCCATGGGCGCTGGTCCCTGCATCCCTGCTTTGGGATGGGATGGGTTGGTGCTGAGGGAGGCTGGGAAGCTGTGAGTACCCCTCAACCCTGCCAGGGAAAGAGAACCCTGCCCCCAGTCCCAGCTGGCTTCAGCGTTGGGGACTGTCTGCCTCTAGGGGAAGGGGGCGGAGCCTCTTGGAGCTCCTAATTATGGTTTCAGAGGCACAGACTTAATTACTGCCTTGCGAAGGGTTAATTACCCCTAATCGGTTGGGAATCAGGCAATTCTCATGCCTTCGGAGAATCCAAATATTTCCCCTCCCAGAAGCCCCCCCTCTACTTCGAATCTTCTCAATTTCCTTGCATGGAGGTGTGGGGCGGGCTGGGCGGATCGGAGCCGTGGGACAGGGAGGGTCTGAAGCCACCAGTCTGCTGGCAGAGAATCCACTTTCTGGGCAAAAAAGGGACCCAGCAGGCCCGAGGGGGCTCCATCAGTGGGGGCTCACTCAGCACCTGGGGCCTCTCTGTTCCTCCCAGAGCCCTCTGCTGGGCTCGGGAGATCAAGAACTGCCCACCTCCCTGCTTTTCTCCTGATGCCCTTCCAGGGCCCTAGACACACCCACTGCTTCCCACTTCAGGCCCTGGCAGGTCCCTCTACCTGGCTTCCTTCCCCCCGCCCCCACTATGATGCTGTGTCTGGGAAGTTCTGACCCCAAAATGTCATCTCTTCCAGGAAACCCTCCCTGACCACTGTCTCCCCAGGCACCACTCCTTTCCCCAGAGTTCTCCAGGCTAGCATGCTTTACTCCTCTGAGAAACTGCCTTGTTTATACGCAGGCTGGGTGACCCGGGGCTCCGTTTCCTCATCTGTAAAGTAGGGGTGATGTCAGCAGTCCCATCAGAGTCTTGGACCATGACTGTGGTGACCCACAGGGCTCAGGGTGATTTGGGACATCCTTCTGCAGGGTCCCAGGAGATGAAGATTCTGAGCAACGCTCAAGGGTAGTGAGTTGAGGGCAGGCGAAGTGAGGTTCGGGTGAACAGTTAGAAGTTAGAAAGGGAGGCAGACCTGAGGACAATGATCAGGCTGTTTTGCACCTGTTTTGCAGGTGAGGAAACTGGGGCTTAAGGTGAAGTTACCCAGGGCACAAAGCCCTCTAGTGGGAGAGCTGGATTTCAGACCCACATTTGGCAGAGTCCCACAGGGGCTTCCCTGGTGGTTTAGATGGTAAAGAATCTGCCTGTAATGAGAGAGACCCAGGTTTGATCCCTGGATCAGGAATTTCCCCTGGAGAAAGGAATGGCTACCCACTCCAGTATTCTTGCCTGGAGAATTCCATGAACCGAGGAGCCTGGTGGAGTACAGACAGTCCATGGGATTGCAAAGAACTGGACATGGCTGAGCAACCAACACACAGGCACTGAATCAGGGAGGGGTGAGGCTGAGGAGGCAGTGATGGGAGGAGGGTTGTCAGGAGGGAAGGTAAAATGTGCAGCTTGACTCGGTTGTGTTGCAGGAGGGGTGTGGCAAGAATGATGGTTTAGACCAGGATGGGGTAAGGATTAAATTAGGGATAGGAGCGAAGAAGAGAAAAGGGGAAGGAGGGAGAAAGACAGAAAGAGATGGAGAGAGAGAGAGAGAAAGATGAAGAAGGGAAGGAAGGAAAAAAGAGAAAAAAGGAAGTGGGGAGGACAGGAGTGGAAAGAGGGAGCGAGGAGAAGGAGTTGGTCAGAACTATTTCAGTGACAAGTAAACATTCAAACCCAAATTGACTTAAGGACAAAAAATATTGATAATTTAATGGTTCGCATAGCTGAAAAGTCTATGGTGTGTTGGCTTCAGGCACAGCTGGATCCGGGGGCTCAAACAAAGTAATGTTCCCCTCTCAAATGTGTGTGGGTGTGTTAGTTGCTCAGTCATGTCCAACCCTTTGTGATCCCAATAGGCCCTGTCCACGGAATTCTCCAGGCAAGAATACTGGGGTGGGTTGCCATTGCCGTCTCCAGAGGATCTTCCCAAACCAGGGCTTGAACACCAGTCTCCCACATTGCAGGTGGATTCTTAACTGTCTGAGCCGCCAGGGAAGCCCCTCTCTCAAATGAGCTGTCCTCTAGTGAGCTTCACACTCAGACAGCCATTTTCCCATGGGGTTTAAATGGCCTCACAATCCCTGGTTAATATCTTATCAGCCCTGAAACTCTAGGGAAGACAGCTACCTTAACAATAGCTCTGGCAAAAGTCCTAAAAGTCCCTGTCCTTGGACAGTCTGGGATCCATGTCATTTAGGAATCAATCACGGTAGCCAGAAAAATTGGAGTGTGTCCACTGACCAGGTCTGATCTTGTGATCGCTCCTGGTGATGGGGGTGGGCCTGGTCCCACCAGGCCTAAGTGGACAAAGGGTGAAAGAGAAAGAGACAACTCACTCAACGAATTTGTTGAGCACCTACTGTATGCCTGATTCTGCTTTAGGTGCTGGAAATATACCAGAAACACCCCTTGCGCTCATGGAGTTGATACTCCAGGTAAAGACGTGAATTATAATGATAGTAGAAGGTGTGGTAGAGAGGGAGTTCCCTGGTGGTCCAGTGGTTAAGAATCCACTTCCAGTGCAGAGGATGTGGGTTTGATCTCTGGTCGGGCAACTAAAATCCCACATGGCACTAGACAGCCCGTGCACCACAACAAAGACCCAACACAGCCAAAATAATAATAATATTAATAATAAAGTATATCGTTTAATAAAGAAAAATAAGGTGTGGTAGAGAGAAAATCAAAGCAGGGGGAAAGGATAGAGACATTTGAGGAAAGGGAACTGAGTTTTTATTTTTTAATATTTATTTGCCTGCACCAGATTTTAGTTGCGGCATATGAATCCTTAGTTGGGGCACCTGGGACCTAGTTCACTGACCAGAGATCAAACCCCAGCCCCTCGCATTGGGAACAGGGAGTCTTAGCCACTGGACCCCCAGAGTAGTCCCAAGGAGCTGAGATCTTTTTAAACAGGAGGTGGTATGTGAACAAAGACTTGAAGCAAAAGGAGTAAAAATATTTGGGAAAGGCAGAGGGAACGGCCGTGCAAAGGCCCCGAAGCTGGACTGTGTTGGGTGTGTTTGAGGAACGGTAAGGAGGCCTGTGTGGCTGGAGGATATGTGTGAGGAGGAGGGTGGGAGGCAATGGGGCCAACTGTTCAGGGCCTTGAGGGCCACCAGGACTTTGGATTTTGGCCTGAGTGAGATGGGGACCACAGAGGGTTCTGAGCAGAGGAGAGACGGGACCTGACCAGACTCGGGAATTCACGGAAAGAACAGACGGTCAGACTTACAAAGCAGCTGTCACAGACACACACACACAGAGGCTGGGTCTTTACCCACCATGATCCCCGCTGATCTGCCCGCTACCATCCTCTTCCTCTGTTTCCCTGAGGTTCTGAAACAGGAGGGAAGAAGGCAGGGCAGGACGTTGCAAAGAATGACGTAGCCCAAGACTTCAGCATAAACCGACTGGAACCAAATGGCTCCAAGATAGCAGACAAGCGGACTTCCACTAGACCTTAAACTTCAGTGTATGCTCAGTGTAACACATCAGCAAGCCAAGTGACACACCCATGGGTGCCGCGACACTTCCAAGGCTGACCTTCAAAGACCCAAAACTGGGAGGTGGCCTACTTCTTGGAAGTCGCCACCTCTTCCTCAAAATAGATGAATAATCCTCCCACCAGGTGCCAATAGTAAAGAATCTGCCTGCCAAGAGACTCGGGTTCCATCCCTGGGTCAGGAAGATCCCCTGGAGGAGGAAATGGCAACCCATTCCAGTATTCTTGCCTGGGCAATCTCATGGACAGAGGAGCCTGGCGGGCTACAGTCCACGGGGTCGCAAAGAGTCAGACACGACTGAACAGCTGAGCACACAGTCTTTCCACTCACTAGCCTGTGAAAGTACCCAGCCCCTGAAAGCTAACCACACCACATTTCGAGGCTGCACTTGCCCTCTGTGACATTCCACATTTTCTCTGTGGAGTGTGTTTCATTCTAAATAACTCAACTTCTTACCTATCACTTTGTCTCTCACTGAGTCCTTTCTACAATGAGACATCAAGAATCTGAGTTCCATTAGATCCCCAAACCAGCTGTGTGATCTCAATGGGAAGACTGTGCATTTTGGCCAGGTTTGAGCCCCGGCCATGTGGGTTCAGGTCCCAATCTGAGGTGAATGCTTTCAGCTGGGTTTGTGACCTTCTCCCATGACCCACAGGGAGAGGCACGGGTAGGGTGAAGGGCTGGGAGGACAGTATAATACCTCGGGCTTCTCATTCCCGGAAGACCCAGCCCCACCCTGATCCAGGGCACTTGGGCAAGGCTTCTGGGAAAGTGTTTGCTTTCTGCCTTCTGCAGGTTGGTGGGAACAGGAGTGGCTCGGGGAACAAAGACACATGACCTAGCTTGACTGGAGCAGGGCAAGAGGGAAGGAAGCTGATCACTGAGAAGCCAGCAGAACCCAGGAAGTCCTACGGGCACAGGGTCTGCCCCCCTGCACCCCCTGCACCCCCCNGGTGGGAACAGGAGTGGCTCGGGGAACAAAGACACATGACCTAGCTTGACTGGAGCAGGGCAAGAGGGAAGGAAGCTGATCACTGAGAAGCCAGCAGAACCCAGGAAGTCCTACGGGCACAGGGTCTGCCCCCCTGCACCCCCTGCACCCCCCCTCCCCCCTGGAGAAGGCACAGGGGTCCGGAGGTTATTTCAGGCTTTGCTGGCACCAGGCTCTGTTTGGATCTCAAGCCAGGGGCTGTAGGAAGGTGGCAGGCTCTGTGGTCTGGCTCGAGTAGAGCTGTTGATGGAAGGGCCGATAAGGACCCTTGAGCTGGATTTCAGCCCTGAGAGGTTGGGCAACATCCTGTTTGGGCATCCTGTCTATGGTTTTCTCTCCTGCAGTCCTGCCCTGACGCTGGTGGGAGAATTACAGATTGGCAAGCAGGAGCCAAATACCCACTCAACCAGAAACCAAAATAACCCCCGTTTGAATTTTCCAAAGAATAGGATATACACATGCGAAAGGAGGAGGAAGGAGAAGAGTGGATGGGGGGAAGCTCTTACACTCTATTTCCTGTTCTACACAAAAAGTCATTCTAAATGGACCGCAGCATGCATGTGCACTCAACTCTTTGCGACCCCATGGACTGTAGCCCACCAGGCTCCTCCATGCAGGGGATTTTTCAGGCAAGAATGCTGGAGTGGGTTGCCATTTCCTCTCTAGGGCATCTTCCCACCCAGGGATCAAACCCAAGTCTCCTGCGCCTCCTGCATTGGCAGGCAGGTTCTTTACCACTGAGCCACCTGGGAAATAAACCACAGACCTAAACATAAAACCTAAAACTATAGGGAATTCCTTGGAGATCTGGTAAGCTAGGACGTTCAGTGCTTTCACTGTTGGGCCTGATTGGGGAACTAAGATCCCACAAGCTGCACAGTGCAACCAGAACAAACAAACAAAAATTTAACAAAAAATCCAAAAGAAAACAAAAACAAAAATTCCCTTAAACTATAAAAGTTCTGGGAGAATCTAAAACTATAGGGAATTCCTTGGAGATCTGGTAAGCTAGGACGTTCAGTGCTTTCACTGTTGGGCCTGATTGGGGAACTAAGATCCCACAAGCTGCACAGTGCAACCAGAACAAACAAACAAAAATTTAACAAAAAATCCAAAAGAAAACAAAAACAAAAATTCCCTTAAACTATAAAAGTTCTGGGAGAAAATATACAGGGCGATCTTTGTGACCTTGGCTTAGGCAAAAAAAAAAAAAAAAAATTTAGCACTATGTCTCCAAAAGCATGTTTTGTAAAAGAAAATATGAATAACTTGGACTTCATTTAAGTGAGATGTTTGGAAAATGAAAAGACAAGTCACAGACCAGAAGTATGTGCAAATCATATATGTGATAAAGGACTTGTATCCATAATATGTAAAAAGCTCTCAAAACTCAATAATAAGTCTCAACGGCCACTCATGTTTAAGACTCTAAACAAGGTAAAAATAGACGAGATTTTCTAAACTCTGATATAAGGTACCTACCAAAACCTCACAGCAAATATCAAACTAAACTGTGAAATAGTGAAAGATTTCCCTCTGAGATTAGAACAAGAAAAAATGGCCACTATCACCACTTGTCTCCAGCATTGCAATAGGGGACCTAGCCAAGGTAATAAAGAAAGAATATAGAAGATTTAAAGATTGAAAAGTGAAAGTGATAGTTGTGTGTGATTCTTTGCAAACCCAGGGACTATAGCCTGCCAGGCTCCTCTGTCCATGAGATTCTCCAGATAAGAATACTGGAGTGGGTAGCCATTCTGTTCTCCAGGGGATCTTCTTGACCCAGGGATCAAACCTGGGTCTCCTGCATTAGCAGGCAGATTCTTTCTCATCTGAGCCACCAGGGAAGTCCATAAAGACTGAAATGAAAACCTTCACTGTTAGTGAATGACGCTATGTAATAAAATCTACTGCTAGGGGCTTCCCTAGTGGCCCAGGTGCCAAGACTCTGCACTCCTAGTGCAGGGGTCCAGGTTCACTCCCTGGTCAGGGAACTAGATCCCTCATGTCACCCGGGCACCGTGACTAGAGAAGCCTGCACGCTGCAACAAAGACCCAGCACAGCCCAAAAAAGTGAAATAAAAATGCTTAAAAAAAAAAAAAAATCTACTGCTAAACTAATAGAACTGAGTGACTTTAACAAAATCCCTGGATACAAGGTCAGTTTTTTTTAATAACTAGTTTTTATTGGAGTAAAGGTCAATACTTTAAAATAAATTCTATTTCTATATATCAGCAACAAGGTATTGAAAAATAACTTAAAAAAAAACCTAAATAATGAGATCCTGTACAACATGGGGAATAGAGGCAAGATTTTATAATAACTATAAATGTAGTATAACCTTAAAATTATAAATCACTACATAGTATACCTCTAACAAATAATATTGTACAGAAACTATACTTCAGTAAAAAACAAAAGCAGGGAACTTCCTGGTGATCCAGTGATTAGAACTCAGCACTTTCACGGCTGCACCTTGGGTTCAATCCCTGGTTGGAGAGCTAAGATTCCACAAACTGAGGAGCATGGCCAAAAAACCAAAACCACAACAAAACCCCTGCCACAAAAAAAAAAAAAAAAAAAAAACTCAATAAAAGAATTAAAAACTCAATTAAGGAACTTCTCTGGTGGTTCAGTGGTTGGGACTCCAAGCTTCCAGTACAGAAGATGTGGGTTCAATTCCTGGTCAGGGAACTGGGATCCTACATGCCCTGCACCACAGTCAGAAAAGAAAAAAAAAAAAAGTTGCCGCTCTGGGAAACTACTGGATAAAGTGACTAAGAGTAAAAAGGAGAAGAGGGTGACAGAGGATAAGGCGGCTGGGTGACATCACTGATGCAGTGCACATGAACTTGGGCAAACTCCAGGAGGTGGTGAGGGACAGGGAAGCTGGCATGCTGCAGTCATGGGCTCAAGAAGAGTCAGACATGACTGGGCCACTGAACAACAGCAGGTGGTCCAATGGCTAAGACTCCGTGCTCCCAGTGCGGAGAGCCTGGGTTCGATCCCTGGTCAGGAACTAGAGCCCACACCCTGCAACTAAGAGTTCATGAGCTACAGCTCAAGATCTCGAGTGCTGCAACTAAAATGTCACGTGCCACAAGAAAGACAGAGGATCCCGCCTGCCGCGACTAAGACCTGGTGCAGCCAAATAAATAAAGGTTTTTAAAAACAATGTTTAACGGTTTTAAACAGATAGTTCAGCAAAGAGGATATTTGGATGGCAAATAAAAATAGGAGAAGATACTCAAGATCATTAGTGGTTAGGAAAGGCAAATTAAAACCACCATGAGATACCACCACACACACCATTTGGGAGAGGTAAAATTAAAATGCCTGGTATTAGGATATGGAGGTCCTGGAACCCCCAATTGCTTCTAGTGTTGAAGTAGAATAGTACCATCGCTTTGGAAAACCATCTGGCAGTGTCCTAAAAAGTTAAACGCTTGTGTCCCATATGGTCCAGAAATGAAAGCAAACTCTGCACAAAACTTGCATACGAGTCTCCAGAGCAGCCTTATCTGTAATAGCCCAAAGGTGGCAATGACTGAAATGTCTATGAGCTTTTGGTAGGCACCTTATATCCGAGTTTAGAAGTTTCCATCTATTTTTTACCTTGCTTAGAGTTTTAAATATGGGTGGATATTGAGACATCATTGAGTTTTGAGAGCTTTTTATATATTATGGATACACGCCTTTTATCAGATATACAGTCTGATAATGAATAAAAAGAATGTGGTAGATCCACACAGTGGAATACTACTCAGCGATGAAAAAGAACAAAGAATTGATAAACACACCAACATGGATGGATCCCCAACAATATTACCCCAAGTGAAAGAAGCTAGATACAAAATACTACATTTTGTATGATGCCATTTGAGAAATTTTTAGAAGAGGCAAAGCTAGAAAGACTAAACACAGACCAGTGGTTGCCTAAACCAGGGGGCGGTGGAGACAGACTATAAAGGGGAATGAGAGAGGGGCCTTTCCTGGTGGTCCAGTGGCTAAGACTTTGCTCTCCCAACAACAGGGCCCAGGTCCAGTCCCAGGTCTGGGAACTAAGATTTCACGTGCTGCAACTAAGACCAGGTGTGTGGCCAAATAGATAAAATTTAAGAAAACAGAACAAAACAAACCCAAAAGGGAAGGAGAGAATGAGCTGTCGAAAGTGTTCCCAAACACCCGATTGGTGGTGGTTGCATAACACCCTGAATTTACTAAAAATCACCTGACTGCAGATACCAGGTGAATTAAACAAAATATAAATTACCCTTCAAGAAAGCTAGAAAAAAACTTGCCCCAACCATCTTCAGATGGGATTGTCATCATTCAGTCAGTTAGATCAACAAGTAGTTACTCTTCACACTGGGAGCACAGTGGGGAAGAAAACAAACCAAAAAAAAAAAAAAAACCCTGCCTGTGTGAAACTGATGTTCTCACCAGGAGACAGGAAGCAAGATCAGAAACGAAAATCTACAGAGTTGTCAGATGCTGATGTGTTACAAAAAACTATGCAATTTTAAGTCGAGGGTCAGGGAAGGCTCTCTGAGGAGGTGATGTTTGAGGAAAGACCTGAAGGAGGTGAAGAGAAAGTCATGCAGAAATCTAGGGTAGAAAGGTACTAGGCAGTGGGAATGGCAAGTGCAAAGGCCCTGTGTTGGGAGCATGCCAGGATCAGTGAAGAAACCAGTGGGGGTCAGAAGGAATAGCCAGGGGAGAGAGGAGGTGAGGGCAGGGAGGGGACAGGGCAGAGTGTGCAGAGCCTGGAGGTCCTGGGGAAGACTTTGGCTTTTGCTCTGAGTGAAGTGGGAGCCAAGGAGGGTTCTTGAGCAGGGGAGGGTGTCCTCTGGCCACTGTTGGGGGAGCAGCCTAGAGAGAGGTGAGAGTTTGAGTTGGAAGATCCGGGCAGAGGTGATTGCACTGGTCCAAGTGGGAGATGACTGAGGCTGGGAAGGAGGTGAAAGGTGGTTGAATTATGGATAATTGGGAGTTGGTGGTCAGCAACCCCTGGACCACTGGGTTTGCTGATGCAGGAGAGAGAGAGAGAAGAGGGAGATGGGGGAAGGAGGAAGAAGCGGGGTGGAGCAAGAAGCAGATGAAAATAACCCAGAGAGATATGGATGACTTCCAAAATTTTGACCTGAGCCTCTGGGCCACTAGAGGCTCAGAGAGGCATGGGATGGGGCCAGTTGCACAAGGGTCCAGGGCAGAGCTCATCCCCAGGTGAGGCTGATTTGAGAGCCCTGGGGGTGTGAGTGTCACCGGGCAGAGCCAGGCACCTCCCCGCTGCTTCCTCTCATGTCCCCATCGTAGCACCCCTTCGGACTCTGCTCTCTTCATTTCGGTCTTCTTTCCAGAATTTCTCCTCCCCGGGGAATCCAGTCCGTGTGCTTCTGATTCCTTTGTCCTGAACTCATATGGTGTGAGCACCGCCCCCCACTGCCTGCCGCCCCCCAAAAGCCTTATGTGGAAGAGTGTAGAGGCAGTCGCGGGGGAGGGGGCACATTCCTCCCGGGGAGTGGGGGATGGTCAGGGCTGTGTCCAGCAGCCCAGAGGCATCTCCCAGGCGTCCAGCAGTAAAGGAGGCATCTTCCCAGGCTGGGCCAGACCGACTGCCGCCCGGCACATGCTTTCTTTGGGGACTGGCCCACAGCCCCAGCTCCAATTGCTCACATCTTCCCCCCAGGCCTCCCACGTATTTCCTCCTAAGAGCCATGACTATGGGATTTGGATCCCCCAACCTCTCCGTCTCTACGCAGCTCTGCCACTTCCCTAGGCCGCCTCCCTGGTGGCCACAGTGGGCCTGGCTCCCCAGCCAGCCCCAAATAGCTGTGGCAGGGCCATTATGTGGCCAGAACCACAAGGCAGGGATCACACCCTCCCCCGTCTTCTGACCTCTGTGTTCCCTCCTCCTCCCCACCACTTGGGGATCTCTGGTCCCCTCCTCCCTCTCTGTGTCAAAGGCTTTGGAGAGGTTGCTTTAATTCATTGCCCCTTTGCTGACCACTAACCCGCCAAACCGAGCTCTTATAACGGGAGAGACAGACTGGCCGACGCTTAGAAGCTAATACTTGTAAAGAGGCCTTTCTGGCCATTATTAGATCAGTCCATCCATCTCCAAACAACTTTAAGAAAGAGCCAGATGGGTTCCTGTTCCCGTTTACACACAGGGAGGAGATGTTGCTTGCCCAGGGTCACAGTGCCAGAAAGCGGCTGAGCTGGGACAATCTCTTGACCACAGATGAGGTCTTGACCTTCCAGGATCTCTCAATCCAGGCAAGAGAGACAAGAAATAGCAACTGAACAAGAATATCCTTCAGTGACAAGGGTCATGAAGATCTCAAAGAGGACAGCTGGTTGGGGAATGGAAGCTTGGGTTGGAGATTCCCCCAAGACCACCCTCGGGGGAACTTCTCTGGTGTTCAAGTGGTTAAGAATCCACCTTTCGGGCTTCCCTGGAGGCTCAGTGGTAAAGAATCTGCCTGCCAGTTCAGGAGACACTGTTAATTGATTCCTGATCCGGGAGGATCTCACATGCTGCTGAACAACTAAGCCCGTGTGCCACCACGATGGAGCTAACGCTCTAGAGCCCAGGAGCCTCAACTACTGAGCCCAAGCATCTTAGAGCCCCTGTTCCGCGGCAAAAGAAACCAGTGCAGTGAGAAGTCTGTGTGTCACGACTAGAGAGCGGCCCTGATTCGCCACAACTAGAGAAAGCCTGCGCAGCAGTGAAGACCTAGCACAGCCAAAAAATAAATACATTTCTTTTCAAAAAGAATCCGCCTTGCAATGCAAGGGATGTGAGTTTGATCCCTGGTCAGGGAACTAAGATCCCACATGCCATGGAGCAACTAAGCCCCTGGGCCTTGACTCGAGAATTCACACGCTTCAACAAAAGATCCCGCATGAGGCAATGAAGATACCGTGTACGGTAACGTAAACCCAACGCTGCCGAATAAATAAATAAACATTAAACAAAACCAAAAAACAGACCTCTCTTGGAGTAAGTGATTCAGAAGGACTCACGGAGCTCAGAAAAGGTGTTACACTCGCAGTTGCAGTTTATCGCAGGAAAAAAAAAGATCGAGATTAACATCAGCAAAAAACAGCGGTGCATGGGTCAGCGTCTCGAGCGACTAGACAGAAGTTTCCAGTTGTCCCCTCTGGATCATGCTGACAGCTCTCAGTTCTGCCAGTAAGGATGTGTGACAACATGCATGGAGTATTGCTACCCAGGGAAACTCACCCCAGCCTCGGTGTCCGATTCATTGGAAAAGACCCTGGTGCTGGGAAAGACTGAGGGCAGGAGGAGAAGAGGGTGACAGGATGAGATGGTTGGATGGCATCACTGACTCCATGGACATGAGTTTGAGCAAGCTCCGCGAGTTGGTGATGAACAGGGCAGCCTGGCACGCTGCGGCCCATGGGTTCACGAAGAGTCGGACACGACTGATCAACTGAAAAACAAGCAGCGGGTTTTTGCCAGAAGTTAGGAGGGGAACCAGGAACTGTAGTGCTTGCCATGTTGAAAAAAATCATCACTGGCCTCTCCCAGTTGCCAGGCCTGAGACAAGGATTTGAGTGCAGGTGCTTCATTAGAAGGGGATCATGGACAGCATGAGCGGAGAAAAAGGGAAGTGAGATAGGGAGGGGCGGACAGGAAATGCTGAAAGTCTGAATGAGCACATTTTTGCTGTGAACACCTGGGACTCAGTCCCTGTAGGGCACCTCTTATGTAGAACACACACCTCAGTTATCCCATATGAGGGGTGAGGGAGCTGGTGTACCGATCCACCCAAAGTGATGAAGGGTTATTCCCAGGCGTGTTAACGTCCTATCAGTCCAGACCTGTGGTCCGTGGAGGAACCTGGGGAGAAAGCTCCCAGGCAGAGCATCCTGGGTGTTTATCGGGGCTGGGACTAGAGTAAGGTGAGTGAGGTGCACAGGTAGATTTTCCCCTCGTCCTCTTCTCTGGTGGTCTCCCTGGCGGCTCAGTGATAAAGAATCCGCCTGCCAATGCAGGGGACTCTGGTCTGATCCCTGGGCTGGAAAGATCCCCTGGAGAAGGCAATGGCACCCCACTCCAGTATTCTTGCCTGGGAAATCCCATGGACAGAGGAGCCTGGTGCGCTACAGTCCATTTTGGTTGACTCTAACCAACGACAAGCTTCAATATGTCTCGGCATATCACTTGGACAGATCCCATCTTCATTTAAAATTTTACCTTTTTATTCATCATAAATGTTTTGTATTCATTTCAGTTATTCAGAACATTGCATTGAAGTAATATTCACCTTGGGACTTCCCTGGTGGTCCAGTGGTTAAGACTCCATGGAGAGGGCCTGGGTTTGCTCCCTGGTTAATGCATGCTGCATGGCACAGCCGAAAGAAAAAAAAAAAATAATAATAAAAGTTTTAAAAAGAGTTTGTAAGAGTTTTTTTTAAAAAATAAAAGTTTTAAAAAATATTCATCTTGATAATAGAATTCTTTGCCATCCCTTTACATTTTGCTCTCTGTGGTGAAAGCTTCACTTCTCACCCTAGTTCCAGCCCTGGGGTTCATGGTCCAAGGCCATCAGCACACAGAGGAGATGACTCAAATGCCAGTCGCTGTATCAGAGTCAGGGCAACCTCAGTTCTGCTGCAGTAACATGTGAGCCCCACATCTCAGGGATTTCAGACATCACAGATCTTACTTTGCACTTGGCCACCATCTGGCACATTGCAGGCTGCCCGGTGCTGAAGGAAAAGGAAACACAGCAGGGCCAGCCCCAGCTCTCAAAGCTTCCACCATGAAATGACACGTGTCATAACTGCTCACTTGTCATTGGGCAAGGCAAGTCACATGGCCACATAAGTGGGCGGGGCAGCTCCTTCTTCCCTTCCGCCTGGAAGTAGGGAAGCTGGAATGGTAGTAATGGACCCCGGTGGCCACTGTACCAGCCCCACGCAAGACTGAGGAGGAGCTGGGTGTTTGAATCTAGGTTGGAAGGTCCACATGGGAACAGAAACACATGAGGCTTCAGGATATAAAAGGTATTGGCTCCATAGGGGGTCCATCATCTGTCCAACAGCCTCGTGGGCTGGCGGGTCCAGCCTCAGTCCCATCTTAACCTCCCACCCTGAGTTTTTACTTAATGTGATAAAATACACATAATGAAATTTACCATTTTAACTATCTTTGGTGACCAGTTCAGTGGCATTGCTTACATTCACAGTGTTGTACAACCATCATCACTATCCATCTCCAGAAACCTTTGCATCATCCCAAACTGATTTGGTCCCCATTAATAACTCCCTATTCTTCCCTCCCGGAGCCCCTGGCATCCACCTTTCTTCTTTCTGCAAGATTTTGACTCTTCTAGATTGCTATGTGCTTCTAGTTGCTTCAAGGAGTGTGGAATCCTCTCGGACCAGAGAGCAAACCCATGGAATCATATAGTAATTGTCTTTTTGTGCTAGGCTTATTTCACTCAGCATAATGTCCTCATTTTATCCAAATTGTACTATGTGTTTAAATATCTTTCTTTTTAAAAAAATTTTTACGTGTTAAAAACACATAAAATTTACCATCATAACCATTTTGTGTACAGTTCAGCAGTGTTAAATATCATTCAGTGAATGTTAAGTAACATTCACTGTGGTACAATCAGCCACTAGAACTTTTACATCTTGCAAAAGTGACACTCTGTACCCACTAAACAACTCCCCTCCTCCTCCCCTCAGCCCTTAGCAAGCAGTGACATTCTTCTACAAATCTGACCACTTTATGTGAGTAGAATCATGGGATTTTTGTCCTTTTGTGACCAGTTTATTTCACTTAGTGTTATGTCTTCACCCATGTGTTATAATTTCCTTCCTCTTAAAAGCTGGATATTATTCCATTGCGTGGATATAGCATGTTCTGTTTATTCATTCATCCACTTATAGAAACTGGGTTGCTTCCACTTTGGGACTATTACGAATAATGCTGTTATGAAAATGGATGTGCAGTTATCTTTTTGAAACCTTGCGTTCAGTTTGGGGAAGTTATACACGCAGAAGTGGTATGCTAATTCTGTTTAATTTTTTAAGGAACTGCCATACTGTTTTCCACAGCATCTGCGCTCTTTTACGTTCCCACTAATGGTACATGAGGGTTCCAATTTCCCCACATCCTTGCCAACACTTGTTATTTTCTGTTTTGATAGTAGTCATCCTAATGGGTGGGAGGTGGTATCTGTGGTTTTGATTCATATTTCCTTGATGATTAGTGATCCTGAGCATCTTTTAATGGCCATTTACTCCGCCAGAGCTTTTTTTTTTTTTTTTTTTGATTGCACTGGGTCTTCATTGCTGCACTTGGGCTTTCTCTGGGGGAGAGCGGAGGCTGCTCTCCTTCTCGCGGTGGTGGCGTCTCTTGTTTTGAAGCACAGGCTGTAGGCGCGGAGGCTTATGCAGCCGCGGCACGTAGGCTCAGTAGTTGCAGCCTACGGACTTAATTGCTCTGAGGCGTGATCCTCCCGGACCAGGGACGGAACCGGTGTGCCCTGCATTGACAGGTGGATTCTTATCCACTGTGCCACCAGGGAAGTCTCCCACCAGGGATTTTAACGAGTCAGTTTCAAAGAAAGCTCAGGGCATGGGTGCCAGTCTCCTTGTCAATGCCAGAGCTTCCCGGTCTCATGGGCATCAGGCAGCCTGTGGGGTGCCCAGGGCTGGCTCCTTGAGCCAGACAGAAATTTATTAGGGGCAAGAGGCAGACATTGTGGTGGCATATCCACAAAGGAAGTCCTGCTGAACTTGGTCACTTGGCACCCTGGAAATCCCAGGGACACCCTTGGCTCCAGACACGGGGCTGCCAACAGGAAATTATCTCAGAAAAGTCATTTCTCCGACCACTCAGAAAAGTACGCTGTCTGCCCAGAGGGGGCCCTCTGCCCCTCTCTCATCCTGTCTCAGAGTAGCATCACCTATAAGACACTTTTGGCCGAGGCAACATCACTCCTGCGCATGGGATCCAGGCCTGCTGCCCGACCCTCGCCTCCTGCAGCATGTTGATTGACAGCTCCCAAACACCATTCATTCCCCCCTCCATTGGCCACAGATTCCTCCTTCAAGCAACTTTTCCTTTTTTAAATTCTTTTTAAAAGATATTTTTCAAATTAAATTTTTTTGTTTTGTTTTGTTTATTTGGCAGCATTGGGTCTTAGTTGTGGCGTGTGGGATCTACTTTCCTGAACAGGGATCGAACCCAGGCCCCCTGCATTGGGAGCTCAGAGTCTTAGCCATTGGACCACCAGCTTTTTAAAATTCTTTAATGAATTTATCTTGAAAGGAAACTTTTGCTGTATAGCAGAAACACAACATTGTAAGTCAACTATACTCCAGTAAAAAATAATTTTAAAGAAAAAGAACCTTTATGCCACTGCCACTAAAGGAAAATAAGGCCATTTTCATAGTGGAGAACAGCAGGAAAAAGATCAACATTGGCAGGGACAGTGGAGAGGCCATATTAAGTCAGCTAATGCCACTGCCTTCTTAAGACTCAGAGCTGGGAATGGGGTGAGGAGGGTGAGGCACCCAGGAGCAAAATTTAAAAGGTCTCTGGCTCTCAGAGCTCGGCCTTACTCTCAGGGGCCTGAGAGCCTTGACCTCATCCTACAGTCCAGCCATGAATCAAAGACTATTTCCCTTCTTTAAAAAAAAAAAAAAAAGACAATAAAGGAAAATGGAAAGAGATTACGGAAGTGTTGAAAGATGTCAAAAACAGCTCATGCATCTCAAAATCAAAGAACCAAACAACTCAATCAAAAAATGGGTAGAAGATCTAAATAGACATTTCTCCAAAGAAGGCATACAGACAGCCCACAGACATGAAAAGATGCTCAGCATCACCAGTTATTAGAGAAATGCAAATCAAGATACCATCTCATAACAGTCAGAATGGTCATCGTCATCCAAAGCATACAAACAATCAATTCTGGAGAGGGTGTGGAGGAAACGGAACCTTCCTACACTGTTGGTGGGAATGCTGAGTGGAGCAATCACTATAGAGAATAGAACAGAGGTTCCTCGAAAAGCTAAAAATAGAGTTACCATACAGATATCCCATTCCTGGGCATATACCTGGAGAAAACCATAATTCAAAAGGATACATGCACCCCAGTGTTTATTGCAACATTATTTACAATAGCCAAGCCATGGAACAACTCAAATATCCACTGACAGTCGTCTTCTGACCTCTGTGTTCCCTCCTCCTCCCCACCACTTGGGGATCTCTGGTCCCCTCCTCCCTCTCTGTGTCAAAGGCTTTGGAGAGGTTGCTTTAATTCATTGCCCCTTTGCTGACCACTAACCCGCCAAACCGAGCTCTTATAACGGGAGAGACAGACTGGCCGACGCTTAGAAGCTAATACTTGTAAAGAGGCCTTTCTGGCCATTATTAGATCAGTCCATCCATCTCCAAACAACTTTAAGAAAGAGCAAGATGGGTTCCTGTTCCCGTTTACACACAGGGAGGAGATGTTGCTTGCCCAGGGTCACAGTGCCAGAAAGCGGCTGAGCTGGGACAATCTCTTGACCACAGATGAGGTCTTGACCTTCCAGGATCTCTCAATCCNAGAAAGAGCAAGATGGGTTCCTGTTCCCGTTTACACACAGGGAGGAGATGTTGCTTGCCCAGGGTCACAGTGCCAGAAAGCGGCTGAGCTGGGACAATCTCTTGACCACAGATGAGGTCTTGACCTTCCAGGATCTCTCAATCCAGGCAAGAGAGACAAGAAATAGCAACTGAACAAGAATATCCTTCAGTGACAAGGGTCATGAAGATCTCAAAGAGGACAGCTGGCTGGGGAATGGAAGCTTGGGTTGGAGATTCCCCCAAGACCACCCTCGGGGGAACTTCTCTGGTGTTCAAGTGGTTAAGAATCCACCTTTCGGGCTTCCCTGGAGGCTCAGTGGTAAAGAATCTGCCTGCCAGTTCAGGAGACACTGTTAATTGATTCCTGATCCGGGAGGATCTCACATGCTGCTGAACAACTAAGCCCGTGTGCCACCACGATGGAGCTAACGCTCTAGAGCCCAGGAGCCTCAACTACTGAGCCCAAGCATCTTAGAGCCCCTGTTCCGCGGCAAAAGAAACCAGTGCAGTGAGAAGTCTGTGTGTCACGACTAGAGAGCGGCCCTGATTCGCCACAACTAGAGAAAGCCTGCGCAGCAGTGAAGACCTAGCACAGCCAAAAAAGAAATACATTTCTTTTCAAAAACAATCCGCCTTGCAATGCAAGGGATGTGAGTTTGATCCCTGGTCAGGGAACTAAGATCCCACATGCCATGGAGCAACTAAGCCCCTGGGCCTTGACTCGAGAATTCACACGCTTCAACAAAAGATCCCGCATGANATATACAAATATACAGATATACATATAAAACAATTCCTAACAGAGAGTAAACTTCTGGGAAGTGGGCAAAAGAATTTGGAGTATCAAGCAGACTTAAGTATTCACTTTATGATTTTTGAACTATTTTTATTAAAAAAAACAGTACATTTACAATTTAAAATGTAATTTTGAAATAAAACCATTTATTTGCTAATTCTGAAAATGAAAGTATGTCATCTATTATTTAAATTTAATGAAGAAAATGGAATAAAACATAAAGCTAAAATATATAAAAATCGATTAAAATTTGACTAAACATTTTTGTGATCACCTCATAGATAATGAATGTGCTGTTTCTACAATAGTATCTTTTCTAGTTTTATCATACTTTTCTATTTATTTATATATGGTCTTAAATGTATTCAACATGTATTTATTTATTCAGTGTTTACTGCATGCAAAACTCTGTACTGGCAATTTTCACATCTGGTACCTCACCCTTTTGGCTAAGATCAAATGTAGTATGGGTTTCCCTGGTGGCTCAGAGGTTAATGTGTCTGCCTCTAATACGGGAGACCTGGGTTCGATCCCTGGGTCCGATTCTTGGGTCGGGAAGATCCCCTGGAGAAGGAAATGGCAACCCACTCCAGTATTCTTGCCTGGAGAACCCCATGGACGGAGGAGCCTGGTGGGCTACAGTCCATAGGGTCGCAAAAAGTCAGACATGACTGAGCGACTTAACTAACCTAACTAACCTCATTAAGAAGAAAGTACTAGTTTTATATTCAAAACTATATTTCTCACCAAACATCACTTGACTCTTTCTTTTAGCCCCAGTAGTGGCTCTATTTTCATTTTGACTCTGGGTCTCCATGAAAGCAGATAGGTTCAAAAGCTGCCATACAGATTCAAGTATTCTAGTCAAAAACGTTCACTGTGAGTTTTAGATAAAACTTACATCTTCAAAATTATATTCAAAATGACAAGCTAGTAACATGTATTGATTTGCAACAGGGCTCAGATGGTAAGGAGTCTGCTTGAAATTTGGGAGACCTGCGTTCGATCTCTGGGTCAGGAAGATCACCTAGAGAAGGAAATGACAACCAACTCCAGTATTCTGTCCGGAAAATCCCATGGACAGAGGAACCTGGTGGGCTACCGACCATGGCGTTGCAAGAGCGTTGGACACAACTGAGTGACTATCACTTTCAAGGCACACTGTTTAGGAGATAATAAATCTCGCCTTTGAAATGGGTCTTGTACTTGTTCTTTAAAAAGGCAGAGATTAAGTTATTCACTTTTCTTGGCAAAACTCTATTAGTCTTTGCCCTGCTTCATTCTGCATTCCAAGGCCAAATTTGCCTGTTGAGCCACAGTCAGCTCCTGGTCTTGTTTTTGTTGACTGTATAGAGCTTCTCCATCTTTGGCTGCAAAGAATATAATCAATCTGATTTCGGTGTTGACCATCTGGTGATGTCCATGTGTAGAGTCTTCTCTTGTGTTGCTGGAAGAGGGTGTTTGCTATGACCAGTGCATTTTCTTGGCAAAACTCTATTAGTCTTTGCCCTGCTTCATTCTGCATTCCAAGGCCAAATTTGCCTGTTACTCCAGGTGTTTCTTGACTTCCTACTTTAGCATTCCAGTCCCCTAGAATGAAAAGGACATCTTTTTTGGGTGTTAGTTCTACAAGGTCTTGTAGGTCTTCATAAAACCGTTCAACTTCAGCTTCTTCAGCATTACTGGTTGGGGCATAGACTTGGATAACTGTGATATTGAATGGTTTGCCTTGGAAACTAACAGAGATCATTCTGTCGTTTTTGAGACTGCATCCAAGTACTGCATTTCGGACTCTTTTGTTGACCATGATGGATAAGAACCTACAACGGAAAAAAATCTGAAAAAGAATACATACATACGTATGTATGTATAACTGACTCACTTTGCTGTATACCCGAAACTAACACAACATTGTAAATCAAACACACTTCAGTTTTTAAGAAAGGGGGAAAAGTGTCAAGATACAACCACAATAAATTCAGAGGTGCACCTTCATCCCGGCAACCATTACTGAGCACAGCCATGCAGCATGCGCTCTGTGAGATACAGGGACGCGGCCTTGACCGCATGCTGGAGGGACGCGGACAATGCATAACGGATACAACCCATGGAGAATCCCGGTGCCCCCAGGCCCTCAGAGATACGGGAAAGAGGAGAGCACCCACACGGGGCTAACTCTGTTCTCACTGGCTGGCCTCCACACCTTGTTAGGTGTTAAAACATATTTTAAATGTCACCTCTGACTTTCTAGCGGCTGCACACAATCTTACCCCACGCTTTCTCTCTGGCCTTCTCTCCTGCTTCTCTCCCCGCTGTTCACTCGGCTTCAGCCACACATGCCTCCTTGCTCTTCCACACCAGCCTCAGGGTCTTTGCACAGGCTGTTCCCTCTGCCTGGAAGGTTCTTCCCCAGATCTCCCCATAGTTTCGCCCTCCTCACCTCCTTCAAGTCTTATCTCAGATAACTTCTCTGAAGGGCCTTCCCTGACGGCCCTGCTCAGTTCAGCAACCTCCCCACCACCCAACTCCCTCTCTTTCACTGTTGTTCACTTGCTAAGTCGTGTCAGACTCTTTGTGACCCCATGGACTGCAGCACACCAGGCTTTCTTGTCCTTCACCATCTCCCCAAGTTGCTCAAACTCATACTCACCCAGTCAGTGATGCCATCCAACCATCTCATCCACTGTCACCCTCTTCTCCTCCCGCCTTCAAGCTTTCCCAGCATCAGGATCTTTTCCAGTGAGTCGGCTCTTCACATCAGGTGGCCAAAGTATTGGAGTTTCAGCTTCAGCATCAGTCCTTCCAATGAATATTCAGGACTGATTTCCTTTAGGATTGACTGGTTTGATCTCCTTGCTGTCCAAGGGATTCTTAAGAGTCTTCTCCAGTACCCACAGTTTGAAAGCATCAGCTCTTTGGTGCTCAGTTTTCGTTATGGTCCAGCTCTCACACCTGTACCTGACTACTGGAAAAACTGTAGCTTTGACTATATGGACCTTTGTCAGGAAAGTAATGTCTCTGCTTTTCAATATGCTATCTAGGTTGGTCATTGCCTTTCTTCCAAGGAGCAAGCATCTTTTAATTTCATGGCTGCAGTCACTATCCACAGTGATTTTGGAGTTCAAGAAAATAAAATCTGTCGCTGTTTCCATTCCCCCCACTCACATCTATTTGCCATGAAGCGATGGGACCTCTTTCATTAACTTGCTTAATATTCCTATTCTTAACATTCTCTGCAACGTTCTTATTTATCATATTCACAGGCTTCACCTGCCATGAAATATCAGCCTCATGAGACAGACAGTCTGGCTTGTTCACATCTCCACCACCACCACCACCACCTGTCTCCCCAGTGTGAGAACAGTGACTGGCATGCTGTGTTTTCTTTTTAATTAATTAATTATGCCCCACCACTTGGCTTATGGGATCTTAGTTCCCTGACCAGGGATTGAACCCAGGCCCTCGGCACTGAAAGCATGGAGTCTTAACCACTGGACCGCTGGGGAATTCCTGGCATGCTGTGTTTGTTGAGTGAATGTATGACTGTCAAATCCATAAAAGGAAGAAGACAATGCCTAACTCATCTCAGGGCAGTGGAAAGATGAAATGAGGGGAGACCTATGAGCCCCAAAGGAGAGTGAAAGGAGAGATGCCCACAGCTGGGTTGGGGTACACTGCTGTGACCCACTCAGAATTTTTTAAAATTGGAGTGAGATTCACATGATATAAAGTTAATTATTTGCAAATGATGCTGAAGCTGAAGCTCCAACACTTTGGCCACATGATGCGACGAGCCGGCTCAGTGGAAGAGACCCTGATGCTGGGGAAAATTGAGGACAGTAGAAGAAGGGGGCAAGAGAGGATGAGATGGTTGGATGGCATCACAGATTCAGTGGACATGAGTTTGAGCAAGTGAAAATAGTGAAGACAGTGCAGGACAGGGAAGCCTGGCATGCTGCAGTCCATGGGGTCGCAGAGTCCGACATGACTTAGAGACTGAACATCAACAACAATTTGCAAATGAATAACCCAGTGTCATTTAGTACATTCAACAATGTTGTTCTTGGGAACTCATGTACACCTGTGGTGGATTCATGTCAACGTGTGGTAAAACCAATACAGTATTGTAAAGTAAAAAAAAAAAAAAATGTTGTTCAATCACCACCTCCAGTCATGCTGCAGACATCTCAGAAATACATTCTTCTTTATGGCTGAATAATATTCCAGCACGCTGATGGGCATTTTGTTTATCCATTCATCTGTCCATGGACACTTGGGTGGTTTCCACCTCTTGGCAGTTTCTAATCACACTGTTATGAATGTGGGTGTCCAAGTGTGTGTTGGAGTTTCTGCTTTCAATCGCTTTTGTGTATCGACCTAAAAGAAGAATTGTTTGTTCATAACACAACTCTATATTTAACTTTTTGAGGAACTGCCAGACTATTTTCCACAGCTGTTGAAAGCAGACCCATAGCTGATAGAATGGGCTTCCCTGGTGGTTCAGTGGTAAAGAACTCTGCCAGTCCTGGAAATGTGGGCTTGATCCCTGGATTGGAAGATCCCCTGGAGAAGGGAATGGCAACCCACTCCAATACTCTTGCCTGGGAAATCCCATGGACAGAGGAGCCTGGCAGGCTACAGTCCATGGGGTCCCAAAGAATCAGAGATGACTTAGTGGCTAAACAACAGTCTGATAGAGTCCTGGAGATGGGTTTGTTTCTCCCAAAGCCCCTGGCCCAGAATACAGCACTTCTTTCTAGCATTGGTCATGATCATCAGCAGCATCCATGACCTGACTACCTAGGACCCTGGAAATCTGTGATGCGGGTGCCCAGATAGGGAAACTGAGGCTGGGGGAGAGATGGATGAGGGCCCTGACAGTAAACCCCTTTCCTTCCCCTCCCCCGCCCCACACTCTGGGACCCCCTTGCAGAGCCCCTGGAAGGTTGGTGTCCACCCTCACTGGGCATTGTCAGCCCCCAGCTTGGGGCTCCCAGAGTCCTCGCAGAATGGGGAAGAAGCCAAGGGCTGAGAGCAAGAGGCAGAAACACCAGCAGGAGTTGAGCGGTGTTCCCAGCTCTGGACCACAAAGCTTCCGGTTGGCGGCTGCCAGTTCCCCTTCCCCGACCACCGCCCCCCACCACCAGCTGCGCTCCTTTCCCAGTTGGGTCTCCCCACCTCTTGTCACCTCTGGTCACCTCTCTTTTCTTTGCTTCCTCTAACTGCTTCTCGTGAAATCCTTTAAATATTTTTCAATTTCATAAAACTGTTGATGGGGCCTAGTTCACAGAAGTGATGAAATGTCATTCTCATGATCACAGGTCTATCCGTGACCGGCTTTACTTTACTTTATTCATTAATTTTAAAAAGTTTTTTTTGCAAAGTATACCCGCAAACCCCCAAAAAGAAGTAGGAGGTGGCCCTGCTCCCTCCCTCCACCATTCTGAATTCTGTTTCTTATTCTCTCACTCCTTCTTTATTTTTTTGTTTTCTTACACATCTGAAAACTTGTTTCATTTTCTGTCTGAGCTTTATGATGCGAGTGCTTTCTGTATAGGCTTTGGGGACTTCTATTTTGCTCAAGATTCAGTTCACCTCAGTTCAGTTGCTCAGTCGTGTCCGACTCTTTGCGACCCCGTGTTCTGCAGCACGCCAGGCCTCCCTGTCCATCACCAACTCCCGGAGTTCACCCAAACCCATCTCCATCGAGTCTGTGATGCCATCCAGCCATCTCACCCTCTGTCATCCCTTTCTCCTCCCACCTTCAATCTTTCCCAGCATCAGGGTCTTTTCAAATGAGTCAGCGCTTCACAGCAGATGGCCAAAGTATTGGAGTTTCAGCTTCAACATCAGTTCTTCCAATAAATATTCAAGACTGGTTTCCTTTAGGATTGACTGGTTAGATCTCCTTGCAGTCCAAGGGACTCTCAAGAGTCTTCTCCAGCACCATAGTTCAAAAGCATCAATTCTTCGGCACTCAGCTTTCTTTATAGTCCAACTCTCACATCCATACATGACCACTGGAAAAAAACCATAGCCCTAAGTAGATGGACCTTTGTTGGCAAAGTAATGTCTCTGCTTTTTAACATGCTTTCTACATTGGTGACAGCTTTTCTTCCAAGCTGAAGATTCGACTAGAATCAAATCGTCCAGTCATAGGCTTTAAATATATTAGTCTTGTGAGTAATATCTCAATAAAGCTGGGGTGGGGGCAGGGATTAAAGATTCTACTATGAAATCTGTCCAGCTGCAAGTTAAGATCTATACTCCACTCAGAGCCCTGGAGGAGGGCATGGCAACCCACTCCAGTATTCTTGCCTGGAGAATCCCCATGGACAGGGGAGCGTGGCGGGATACGGTCCATGGGGTAGCAAAGAGTCAGACACGACTGACCCATCTCCAGCACACGCAGCATGGCACACTGCACTCAGTTTTTAAAGAGGAAAGAACGTGTTGCCAGGACCCAGCCACCTGGCAGCAAACCCTCTGAGGTTCTTTGTCACAGCTGTGTAATATTCCACTGTTTTTCCGGTTGCTGCTGAGTAAGCGTTAATGTTCCATTACAGTCTTTTCTTTTATTTATTTATTTATTTTTGGTCACTCCTTGAGGCATATGGGATTTTAGTCCCCTGATTGGGGATCGAAACGTTGCCTTCTGCTGTGGAATCTCTTAAAAGCCATTGTGATAATGGGCTGCCTTTAACGAACCACTGGCGTTGTTCCTTTTAAGCAACTCGCCCCTCTGTTCCCCCTTCTTCCCCAAATCTTGGGGATTGCTGGCTGCCGGGGGTGGGGGTCATTGGAGACACTTTGGGGTCTAGCTACCCTGAAGAGCGCTCCTGGATCCGTGACCCACCCCTGCCCTGTTGTGCCTGCAGCTGCTTATAAATCAGCTAATTATAGCCCCACCTCCCCCAGCCCACGTCACCAGCCCCTGCCACGCTGGGGCCACCAGTGAGCTCAGTGCTGATGGGGAAGGGGAAGAGGTTGCTAAGCTCTGGGGTTTGTCTGGGGTTTGAACGTGCCCCTGCAGTTTCCTGTAGGCCTTCATTTCCTAGAAGCTGAGAACACTGAAGCAACAGCTCAACCCACTTTTTGGTTTGGGGTGAGAGAGGAGGTGGAACAGGGCACTGGAAACCCCATACCCACTCCTGAGCCCCTGACAGGCCTCTCTGAGGCATCACAGCCTCTCACTTCAACCCTCTTTGGCTTGGCGCTCCTCCACATCTCTCTCTGTCCCCCACTCAAATGGGATACAACAGAGTGCCCCTGAGACCTCTCCCCCATACCCCAGTCCCAGGAGACTGAGAGGCCTGGGCAGTCCTGGGGGTCCAGGCTAAAAAGGCACACGTGCCGTGGCCTCCCCCCACAACTCTGCGCCAGGGCCGTGGCCCCAAATAGCTCCGCTTCTATATTTAGGGGTTTGCTCAGCAGTGCCAGGGAATTATAAACACAGCCCAGCTCAGCTGCTAGCTCCCAACACTACGGGCTAGGCCGGGTGGGGGACAAGGGTTAGGAGGATGCCAGCTAGGGCTGGCTAGGGTCTGTGCCAGGACTCCCTGGCCAGGTGGATTCTAGAGGGCTGGCCTCAAGGGAACCCAGGTGTCCAGCCTGCAGGAGGAGACAATGGGCTCATCGTTGGGCCTTTCTTTCCCCCCCGGAATGAGGGTCAGGGCTGGCCCTCAGCCTTGGCCTCCCACCCCCTTCCCTTGCTCCCTGGGGTTTCCTGGCGCAGGGACAGCTGTCTGGCCTCACAATAGCTGTGCCGCCCTCCTGGAGCCGGCAGCTGGGCTCATCTGTATGGGGGCTGGCCCGCCCCTTCCTCTGCCATTGTCTCCCTAACAGGGGACTTCCTGTTATGCCCCTCTCCGCCCAAAGACCCCATCTGACCCCCTGCCTCAGCCCAGGCTTGCAAGTGTGGCTGGGCATGGGCTGGTGATGCCAGAAGCCAGGGGGCAGGATATTGGGGTCCCCCCTCCCTCCCCACCCCAGACAGTACCAAAGAGAAGGGAATCATCCTAACAGCTCCTGATGTACTCACTAACTGTATAACCTCAGCTGCTGCTGCTGCCGCTGTTTAGCCACTAAGTCGTGTCTGCCTCTTTGCAACCCCATGGACTGTAGCTGGCCAGGCTCCTTTGTCCATGTGATTCTCCAGGCAAGAATACTGGAATGGGTTTCCATACCCTCCCCCAGGGGATCTTCCCAACCCAGGAGTGGAACCCTTATCTCCTGCATTGATAGACAGGTTCTTTACCACTGAGCCGCCTGGGAAGCCCCTACTGTCAGCTACATCCCTACAATTCACTCACTCTGTTAGGATTCCCATCATCCCTGCTGCGAGATTCCGACCATTTCATAGATGGGGAAACTGAGGAATGGCCTCATCACCTACCCGAGACCACACAGTCGAAAAGCGGAAGAGACTGGGTTTGCCCCGGACCTCCGATAGAAGACTGGGGTGCCCTGTGACTGTGCCCATCATTTTCCTCCTCTGTGGGATTTCCCAGGCAAGAATACTAGAGTAGGTTGTCATTTCCAACTCCAGGGGATCTTCCTGACCCAGGGATAGAACCCGCATCTCCTGCATTGGCAGGCAGGTTCTTTACCACTGAGTCCCACCTGGGAAGCCCAGTGACGTGTTACATGGCAGCTACAATACTAAAAATATAATATATACAGCCATCATTCTGATTGGTTGACTAGTCCTGGATCAGTTACTTCCCAGCTGAGGAATCGCAGGCCAGAGGCCCGATCACACCCCACTCCACCTCACCCACGTGCTGGTTTTCCAGCTGATCAACAGGACCCAAGTTCCCTCCTTGCCCCACCCAGTTGCGGACCAGAGGTCATGAGATTGGGGCTGGGACTTCAGGGCAGGGGGTCGGGGAGAAACACCATGACGCCTCAGCAGGGGCCAGATCAGGAAGGCTGCAGGGGACTTCCTTCAGTCGAGTCCTACTGGGTGCAGGCTCTGCTTTGTATCTTGTTTAGTTGCTAAGTCGACCCCATGGACTGTAACCCACCAGGCTCCTCTATCCATAGGATTTCCCAGGCAAGAATATTGGAGTGGGTTGCCATTTCTTTCTCCAGGGGATCTTCCCTACCCAGGGATCAAACCTGCATCTCCTGCATTGGCAGGTGGATTCTTTACCCCTGAGCCACTAGGGAAGCTCTGCTTCTGCAGAGAGGCAAATGAACCAAAGCTCTACCCTCCAGGCTGACAGTCTAATGGGGGGTGGGGGTAGGGGTCTGACAGTAGACAAATTAAGTAGCTAGATTTTATGATGGGGGGGATGGTGAACAGTGACAGACTCAGAAAGCAGGGAGTATCCAGAGAATTAGATTTATGACATGGAGGTCTGGGTGGAGGTTAGGTCAGGGAACGTTTGGGCAAGGAGGGAGAGGAGATAGAGGTTATCTGCTTCTCTGGGTCAGAGTGCTCCAGGCAGAGACAACTGCCTGTATAAAGGCCCTGCGGTCACACCACTCCCAGTGTTTTCCAAAAGAAAAACTGTAGCCAAGTGAGAGTGGGAAAGTGGGAGGAGGTGAGGGCAGGGAGGTGGCCCAGCAGAGCAGGCAGGGTCTTATGGGCTGAAAGAGGACACGTGGTTTTACTCCGAGGGAAGAGGGAGCCATGGAGTGCTCCTGAGCAGAGAAGAGATGAGACCTGACTCAGGCACCCTTGGGCCTCTTGGAGGGGAAAGGAGTGTGGGTTGGGGGGGGTAGTGCAGAAGCTGGAACATAGACCCAGGAGATAACATGGCTGGACCAGGGTGGGGTCCAATAAGAAGGAGAAGTAGAAAGATTCTGGGTCCATTTCAAGGCAGAGCTGTAGGACTTGCTGATTATACCAGATTATGGAGGGGGGAAGGGAGGAGCCCGGGGTGGGGGTGGGGGAGTGTAATGTCCCCCTTCATGCCTTCCCCAAGCCTTCTCTCTCATATCAGTTTCCTTCCTCAGCCTGCTCTGTGAAGCCAGTAGACAGGCATTATAGTCCCATTCTCCAGAAAGGAAAATTGAGTCCCAAGCTGGTTACACCTGCTCCAAGGGCCCAAGACATCCCTGGGTGGGGGCGGGAGGCAGTGGCTCCCTAGGCTGGAAACCTCACCCCCACCCACCCCCCCGCTTTTGTAAGCACCAGCTGTCATCCCACCCCCCCAGCTTTTGTAAGCACCAGCTGTCAGACCTGTGGGGGAGGGGAGGATGTCCAGCCCTGGCATTTCCAGTTTTAAGGGAAAAAAGCCAAAAATCCACTTTGGGCCTGGTCTGGCCCACTCCCCTCCCTTCCCAGTCTCCTCCCATATCCACTCCCTTCCCCCTGAGGAAACTGGGGCCCAGAGAGGCCCCAGTTTCCCTGATGGGGCCCCCTTCCCATGCCCTGTCCAGATCAAAAGGACAGCAAGGGCAGGAATGGGTTAATTTTACAACTGGGGGTGCTCCACTTACCCCTGGGATAATGTTTGTCTGTCTTTGGCCGAGGGTGACCTTTTTTTTCCATGATCACAATCCTCCCCCTTTTAGACTATTATGTACTTAATGTTTTATTTAATTGTCTATGCTGTTGCATTCTTGAATCCATTCCTTTAAAAGAATCTTTATTTTGATGTCCTAATTAAAAAACCCTTCTCATTGCCTCAGATAGTCTGTAAGCTTAACAAATACATAATAACACAAGGAACATAAAGCTATGGATTCTAGCTGGAAAAACTTCAGGGCTACCAGGGTGTTAAAGACACATTAGCACCCAGCTGAGACTTTCTGCTGGAGCTTGGGCTCCTTGCAGACACTTGGGGATCCTGCTGCCTGCCTGAGGATCTCCATTTAGCTACTTGTGAACTGTGCCTCAACTTTCCCCTTCTGCAAAATGGGAATCATAGCAACATCTGCCTCAAAGGTATTTTGAGGAGTCAGTGAATTAAAATAGATAGATAACTCTAGTTGAATCTACTAGAGGGCTTCCATGATGGCTCAGACAGTAAAGAACCTTCCTGCAATTCAGGAGACCTGGGTTCAATCCCTGGGTGGGGAAGATCCCCTGGAGAAGGGAATGGGCACTCCAGTATTCTTGCCTGGAGAATTCCATGGACAGAGGAGCCTGGCGGGCTATAGCTACACAACTGAGCGACTAACCCTTTCTTTCACTTTCTCTAGGTGAATCTGGTCTGGCTCAGATTAAGTGCTTTACAAATAATAGTGTGGTTTTTTGTTTGTTTGTTTTAAATGATGAGATGATTTCAGAGACAAGTCAGTCACATGACTAATTAGAAAAGGAAACAACTCTCCTACGATGTGATTTCTCTGTTGATTAACGCAGTGTCCATGAATCCCTTAAGTATGTTTCCCACCAGGTGAAACGCTGGTCCAGAAAAGGCCAGCACCTGGACCTCGGACCTCCAAGGCCCTGCGGCCCCGCAGTTCCGCTTTCTTGGCGCCAGCCAGCCTGGCTTCCACGAAGGGCCCCTTTAAAATGCCCCACCCCCCGCACAGCTCTAGTGTGGACTCTGGCCTCTCTGGGCCTCAGTTTCCTCATTTGGAAAACAAATGAGGAAGTTCCTGTTAGCGCAGAAACTGGCGCTGGAGATTCGGCAAGACAAGGCAGCCAACACAGGGTGGTCCCCGCAACGTGGGAGCCCCGAGTTATTTCTGATTGCGGCCCCTCCCCAGCCTACACGCCTCCGGCCAGACAAGGCATGCAGGTCCTGGCAAGACTCCTCCCCGTCCCCTAGCCCCTGGGATCCGCCAGCCGTTTTACGCAGGGGCCAGAAAGTGCAGACACCCAAAGGGCAGGTTGTGCCTTAATGTGTGTGTGAGCGCGCGCGCGCGTGCGGCGCCCCTGGGTCTGTGTTTTCGCTCCACTTTCCTGTCGGCTTCCAGCTGCCCCGCCAGTTCCGGGGAGGGCCCTGGGCCCGCGGCTGCTCCCCCCGCCCCCCTTTATAAAGGCCAGGCGGGCCTGGGAAAGCTTGCACAGCTGCCCAGCTCAGCGACAGAAACAGCCCTGCCCCATCTTCTGCTTCCCCTGCGAAGCTCGGACCATGGGAGGCCCCCACGGCGGCCCCTTTCTTCTCTTTCACGGTGAGCGCTCTGGGGCCCTGAGGGGTGAGGGCAAGCGGCCACGGAGCCCCCGCACCCCCTTTTCCCTGGAGAAATGCGAGGTGCATGCAGCTGGCAGCTCTGGGGCCAGCCTGGCCGGGCGTGGGGGCGGGTGCTGAGGGGGCCTGGGGCCAGGGGCCAGGCGCCCCCACACCGTGGCAGGGTCCCCCGGCGTTTTCTAGAGCCTGTCCCTGTCTCCCAGAGAAATCGCTGAGCTCTCTGAACTGCTCCCAAAGTGGGAGACAGGTTTGGGGACGTAGGAGGGGCAAAAAGGGAGTGCTGAGACCCTCTCTCTCTCTCTCTCTCACACACACACACAGGTGGTGGGTCTTAACATAGGCTGTAGGGAGATGCTGGGGGGCTAGAGGACTTGGGGGCGGGACCTCTTCACTGCCAGGTGGAGGTACCCCCAACATGTCCCACACCGTCTGAGTGGCAAAATCCGCCCAGAGACCCTCATTCTTGCTCCCCTGGATCCAGCTGGGATTCAGCTGCAGGTGGGTGGAAAAGATTTTACCGGCGCTGATGGCAGGTTTGAACTTTTGCTGTGACTTCCCCAGGGCCTCCCTTCCCGCCCCACCCAGGGTGGCTCTAACGGTTATCTGGGCAGCTGGTTGCCTAAGCAACCAAGCAACAAAGAGAATGAAGAAATGGTGCTTGGGGTACCAACCAGGGCTTCCCAGGTCGCCCTGGGACGGGATTCCCCGTGCTGGCCCAGGTTGGCAGGCATAAGCTCAGTGGCTCCCGGGCGGGGAAGCTAGAAAGAGGAGTCTGTGTGGGTCACACCTGATGGAGAGGGGAACGGTGTGTCACCGGAGCTGAATCTCACTGCCATTGAGCCTCACTTTGCATATCTTTAAAATGGGATAAGACCGATTTTCACCTTATTGGGCTGTGCTAAGTGAGTTCCAAAGCAAACTATTCCTGGTTCATAGGAAGAATTAAGTAAACAATATTTTTATTGGCTCAGCGGCAAAGAATCCACCTGCGATGCAGGAGACATGGGTTGGATCCCTGGGTCGGGAGGATTCCATGGAGGAGGGCATGGCAACCCACTCCAGTATTCTAGCCTAGAGAATCCCATGGACAGAGGAGCCCGGTGGGCTACAGTCCATAAGGGTTGAAAAGAGTCAGACACAGCTGAAGCAACCGAGCACACGCACGTTATTATTTCACTGGCGGGTCTGGGGGGAGACTGCAGGGTCTGAGGAGGAGGATGCCTGCCCTGCCCCCACCCCAGGAATCTAACCCCTCAGGGCTCGCCAGGGGGAATGCAAACCAGATGGGACTGGGCGCAGATGACCAGCAGCTCCTCTCCCAGCTCCTGTTTGGGTGACTTCCAAGGACCCAGATGGAGAAACTGTGGCCTGGGAGCCTCTGTGGTGGGGGAGCAGAGCCCAACCCCGCCCTGGCGGAGGGCACGGGGCTCAGAAGAGCTGTCCCACGCCCACAGGGTCTGGGAAACTTGACCCCATTCCACCTTTTCTTTTAAGTGTTGTCACTTTTTGTTTTTTATTTAGTTTTGGCTCTACCGGGTCCTCACTGCTGCGAGGACTTTTCTCTAGTTGCTGTCAGCGGGGCTACTCTCTCCTTGCGGTGCGCGGGCTTCTCATTGCTCTTAGAGGCACGCGGGCTCAGTAATTGTACCTCCCGGGCTCTAGGGCACAAGCTCAGTAGTTGTGGCGCACTTAGTTGCTCCTCGTCACGTGGGATCTTCCCAGTTCGGGGATCAAAACCACGTCTCCTGCACTGGCGGGTGTATTCTTTACCACTGAACCACCAGGGAAGCCCCAGTTCCAGCTTTCCCAAGCTCCTCTGTTCACCAGATTCTTCCTGAGCCTTTTCTGGGCTCCAGGCCTCAATCTGTCCATCTGCAGAATGGACACAAACAGGGCAGTTGTGAGCAGGAAGTTGGGAAATGGGGACGAATCAGCCCAGGCTGCATCTTGCTGCGGTGGTGGGGTGAGGGGGGGCCGGCCGCAATTTTGGGGCTGTCCTGCAAAGAGGAACTGAGTCCCAGCCAAGGGGGGAGCTAGCCAAGCCCTGTGACCAGAGAGGAGGACGAGAGAAATCCTCAAACAAGGAAGGGGAAAGGCATTCCAACCTCGGTTTACCCTTGCTGAGAGGGCTTCTGGGAGGGACTCCATGCCCACCGCCAACCTGAGGGTATCAAGTTTGGACCTAGGGACTGAGTGGCCAGGGGACCCTCCGGTCTGCTGACCCCTCACGGCCCTTCAAGCCATGCTCACAATGACAGACCCCAGAATTCCCCTGGAAGCTCCCTCCAGGGGCTACGAGCTGTGAGTCATGCTTTCCCTTGGCCCAGGAAGTGACTCACTCCTGCCCTTCCTCCTGCCCCCATCCTTCCGCCCACTGCCCCCTTCTGGGTCTCCCTGGATTGCTGGGGTCTGTGCTGTCTCCTACAGCATTCCCAGGTGGGCAGGGACTGGATGCCTCCTCCAGGCCCTCCTGGCTTCCCCCTGCGGCTGCACTGTCCTCCTCCTCCTCCCTCCCCCTTTGTTTCCATCCCCCGCCTCCTAATTGTTTGCCTGTCTCCCTCTCAATCTCCACATCTCTGTGTTTCTTTGTCCAGTCTGTTTCTCTCTTGCTGAGTTCCCTATTTCTCTGTCCGTCTCTCTCTCGGGGCACAGCCACTAAGTCGTGTCCCATGCTTTGCGACCCCGTGGACTGTAGACCGCCAGGCTCCTCTGTCCTCCACAGTCTCCCAGAGTTTGCTCAGATCCATGTGCATTGAGTTGGTGATGCTATCTGACCATCTCATCCTCTGTCACCCCCTTCTCCTGCACTCAGTCTTTCCCAGCATCAGGGTCTTTCCCAATGAGTCGGCCCTTCCCCTCAAATGGCCAGAGTTACTGGAGCTTCAGCTTCAGTCCTTCCCAGGAATATGCAAGGTTGATTTCCTTTAGGATGGGCCATCTCTCTCTATCACTGCCTGAACTTCCGCCTTTGTCTTTCTCTCCATCTGTCTCTCCCCGTCTCTCTGTCTCTCCTCATCTCTCATCTCTATTTTCTCCCCATGTCTTCTTGCCTGTCTCTCTTTGGGGAATTGTAAGGAGATCCCCATCTCTAAAGGCCCTGATGACTTGAAGAGGCCCTGAGGGTGGGGTGCCCCTGGGTGGTAAGTACAGGCAGAGGACCCACTTCCAGCAACATCCCCAGTGTGAACCCACAGCATCTTCCTGTGGGCTGGGGTGGGGGCAGGGGGAGCCCAAGGTGAAATGTCACCACTGGGTCCCAAGACAGCCATCAGGACTGACCGACACGGGTGTGGGCTGGGTGAACCTGTGTCCCTGAGGAAGGGTATGGGAGCTGGAGGATCTTAGATTCAGGGCTGGGGGTGGAATCTGAGAAAACTGCCTGATCCAGCCCCCTCCTTACATAAAGAAACATTACCCAGGGAACTCTACTCAACATTCTGTGATAACCTTTATGGGAAAAGAATCTGAAAAAAGAATGAACATATGTACACGTATAACCGAGTCATTTTGCTGTTCACCTGAAATTAACCCAACACTATAAATCAGCTATACTCCAATATAACTTAAAGAAAAGAAACGTTGATGACAGTACACTTTGATGTACCGGGCGATATTTGCAGGCTTAATCCTCACAGTACTCTAGCAAATGGGTCCTGTCATCATCCCCACTCCGCAGAAGGGGAAGCTGAGGCTCTGAGAGGAGGCTGCCTGGCTGCAGTCCAGGATGAGACCTGGGGCCACCTGACTCCAGTCTGATGACTGAGCTGCTGCCCACACAGGTCCCCGGGAGCTGGGGCCCCTCGGTGCTTGGAACGCTTCCTCATCCCTCAGTTTCTGTCTTTCTGGCTGTGCTTAGCCTGTTGCTGGGCACAGGCTTTCCCTAGTGGCGGCTCACGGGAACTGCTCTCTGGCTGTGATTTCTAGGCTTCTCACCGTGGTGGCTTCTCTTGCTGTGGAGCACAGACTCTGGGGTCCTCGGGCTTCTGTAGTTGTGGCACGTGGGCCCATTTGCTAGAGAACTGTGAGAATTAAGCCTGCTCCATGGCATATGGGTTCTTCCCAGACCAGGGACTGAACCCATGTCTCCGGCATTGGCAGATGGATTCTTTATCATGAGCCGCCAAGGAACCCTGCCATCCCTCAGTTTCTGAAACCCACCTCCAGGTGACAGGTGGCAGATCCCCTGGCCGTGGGTGTTCACTCGCAGGCAGATGCCACGCACCCATCTTCTCCTTGAGCAACGGAGAGAGACAGAGCCCAAGCCTGGGAGGGGCCGAGAGCCCCCTCTCCCTCGTTTGCATTACTCTGGGGACTGCATCAGCCCTTCCCTGCTCGGTGGCCCCTCTGACGCCCCGCCCTCTCTGTTCCAGTGTTGTGCTTCTTGCTGACTCTGTCAGAAGCTGGATCCCAGGACAGCAAGGGTGAGTCTGCTGGGAGCAACTTGGTCCACAGCTGGAGCCTGGGGAAGGGGCCCTAGACTTCCGCCCACACCCCTCAGCCCAAGCAGGAGACAAACCGGCTACAGGGGGAAGGCCAGGGTCACGCCTCCCCAGCACCCCATCTCCTGGAGTTGATCCTGTCCCTGTCCCCAGCCCCTGGCTTAGCCCTCACCTGACCAAGGTCTCCATCCCCACAGCCTGCGCTCTGCGGTGCCCTCCGAACTCCTCATGTGTCAATGGCACTGCCTGCCGCTGCGCTCCAGGATTCCTTTCTTTTTCTGGGGAGATCTTCACTGACCCTTTGGAGAGTTGTGACGGTACAGCGGCTTTGGGGTGATGGTGTGACATGCAGAGATTGTGGGGTACAGTCCAGTGTTTCGGGGGGACATGGGTATTGGCTGGGGGCCTCAGCCTTTGTCCTCAGGTCCGTCATCAAGGACAGAAAAAAAGAGAAAGGAAAAGATATGAAGATGGAGAGAGGAGACATGAATACACATGGCTTCCTGGAGAGAGGGCAGCTGGGTCTCCAGGAGTCTGGAGTCTGTGCCTCAGTTTGTCCTTTCAGGACTGAGGGGACACAGGGCTTCTACCCACAGCCCAGTTCAGCACATCCCACTGTGTCTAAATCCGGGGTGAGAGCCAGAGGGCCAAGAAGAACAGAGCTGATTGTACAAGCTTCAGGAAGGGCTTGCTCCAGCCACAGCCCAGTCTCAGCAGTATGGCCTGATGTCTAATTCTTTCTAAAAAGATAGTGATTAAACTTCAGGCCCAAAGCTGGGGAGTCAGGTAGGGGCTGGGGATCTCTGCACTGACCAAACTCGTGCCTTTGGGCGGTGACCCTTTGCCCTGTTGTGCTCCAGACATCAACGAGTGTGGCCCGCCCTCGCCAGTGTACTGTGGAAGCTCAGCAGACTGCCAGAACACGGAAGGGGGCTACCACTGCACGTGCAGCCCAGGATATGAGCCTGTTTCTGGGGCAGCGATCTTCCGGAACGAGAGGGAGAACACTTGTCGAGGTAAGAATGCGGCTGCGCTTTCCGCCTCTCATTCCTGAGGTCTGGGGCCTCAGATGCTGAGCCCTCCCTGCAGCATCCTGGTTTCAGGGGCGGCACCCAGGTCTGCACGGGCACAGGTCTACCTATGCCTGTGCCGCTTGCACAGAGAGGCAGGGTGGCATGATGAAGCAGGGACCCAAGTCCTGGCTTTGCCCCCTGATCTCTCTGTGTGTGACACCAGCCAGGATACTGATTCAGAAATCACTGTTTGGGACTTCCCTGGTGGTCAGTGGTTAAGAATCCACCCTGCAATACACGGGACGTGGGTTCAGTCCTTGGCTAGGGAACTAAGATCCCACATGCTGCGCAGCTCAGCCAAAAAAAAAAAGTCATTAACATGTGAGATGTGATAATATAATTGTGAGTTTATGCTTTAAACAAACAAACAAAAAGAGTATCTTTTCACAGATAACAACAAAAGTAGCTTTGCCTTTTACTAACTGTGTGAGCTTGGACAAGTTCCTTCACTGCTCTGTCCCTCAGTTTACCCATCTGTAAAAAGGGGGTGACGATGGTGCTTACCTCATAGAGTTGCTGGGGTATAAATAATAATAAGAAGAATAACAAAGCACAAAACGGTGAGGGCTGTTGGCGTTTTAAATTATGGTCATCAGGATCTAACTCACCCTCTCCAGGTTGGGCATCCCTGGGGGCTGTGCCCCAGGCTGGGTGCTCAGGAGCAGCTGTCCTGTCCACTCCCTCACTAGAGACCCAGGAGGAGCCTCCACACATCACTAGGCTTTGCCCCCTTTCCAGTGGGAGAAGATAGGCAGGGGAAGGGGCAGAGGAGACCAGCAGTGGGCAGACAGGACTCTAGAGAGGGCTCCATGGAGATGGTTAGACCTGAATACAGAGGATGGGGAGGGGAGGAGAGGGAAGGTGGGAGGTGAGAAGGGGGCTGAGTCCAGGATCCAGAGGACTCTGAGGAGGGTCCTTTGACCCCCTCTGCTGCCCAGAGAAGAACCCGCAACCTTGGTCCCAGCCCCTTCCCTCCTGCCCTGCAGATAGAGGGCAGCAGAGCCTCCCTGGTGGGAGGAAAGAGGGGTCCTGCATCTGTGGGGTCTCTGCTGGTTCACAGGGTCCTCTGTGGGTGGATGTTGTGCTTGAAACACGTGGCCTGGCCAGAGCCTTCACGTGAATAGGGAAAAGTTCCCTGTCGTCTCACTGAACCATGTGTTTGGGGAATGGAGTGTGAGCTGGTTTTCACCTGCCTCCTTGGCTGGATACCCTTGTGCAGTGATCAGCCTGCATGGTGGTCACGGACCCCACTCAGTATGCCCGGACTGGGTGTGCCGCCCACCCACTGTTGCGAGTTCCTCTAGAGACATGCGTGAACAAGAGTGAGCTGGGAGAGGGACCTCCAAGGGCCTCAAGAAGGGTGCCAGGCGGAGAGCTGCCTGCTGACTGGGACCAAAGCCTGCC
>SJYX01012405.1:299117-366497 GCA_006410675.1 Oreotragus oreotragus | reverse complement strand
TGACCATCTCATCCTCTGTCACCCCCTTCTCCTGCACTCAGTCTTTCCCAGCATCAGGGTCTTTCCCAATGAGTCGGCCCTTCCCCTCAAATGGCCAGAGTTACTGGAGCTTCAGCTTCAGTCCTTCCCAGGAGTATGCAAGGTTGATTTCCTTTAGGATGGGCCATCTCTCTCTATCACTGCCTGAACTTCTGCCTTTGTCTTTCTCTCCATCTGTCTCTCCCCATCTCTCTGTCTCTCCTCATCTCTCATCTCTATTTTCTCCCCATGTCTTCTTGCCTGTCTCTCTTTGGGGAATTGTAAGGAGATCCCCATCTCTAAAGGCCCTGATGACTTGAAGAGGCCCTGAGGGTGGGGTGCCCCTGGGTGGTAAGTACAGGCAGAGGACCCACTTCCAGCAACATCCCCAGTGTGAACCCACAGCATCTTCCTGTGGGCTGGGGTGGGGGCAGGGGGAGCCCAAGGTGAAATGTCACCACTGGGTCCCAAGACAGCCATCAGGACTGACCGACACGGGTGTGGGCTGGGTGAACCTGTGTCCCTGAGGAAGGGTATGGGAGCTGGAGGATCTTAGATTCAGGGCTGGGGGTGGAATCTGAGAAAACTGCCTGATCCAGCCCCCTCCTTACATAAAGAAACATTACCCAGGGAACTCTACTCAACATTCTGTGATAACCTTTATGGGAAAAGAATCTGAAAAAAGAATGAACATATGTACACGTATAACCGAGTCATTTTGCTGTTCACCTGAAATTAACCCAACACTATAAATCAGCTATACTCCAATATAACTTAAAGAAAAGAAACGTTGATGACAGTACACTTTGATGCACCGGGCGATATTTGCAGGCTTAATCCTCACAGTACTCTAGCAAATGGGTCCTGTCATCATCCCCACTCCGCAGAAGGGGAAGCTGAGGCTCTGAGAGGAGGCTGCCTGGCTGCAGTCCAGGATGAGACCTGGGGCCACCTGACTCCAGTCTGATGACTGAGCTGCTGCCCACACAGGTCCCCGGGAGCTGGGGCCCCTCGGTGCTTGGAACGCTTCCTCATCCCTCAGTTTCTGTCTTTCTGGCTGTGCTTAGCCTGTTGCTGGGCACAGGCTTTCCCTAGTGGCGGCTCATGGGAACTGCTCTCTGGCTGTGATTTCTAGGCTTCTCACCGTGGCGGCTTCTCTTGCTGTGGAGCACAGACTCTGGGGTCCTCGGGCTTCCGTAGTTGTGGCACGTGGGCCCATTTGCTAGAGAACTGTGAGAATTAAGCCTGCTCCATGGCATATGGGTTCTTCCCAGACCAGGGACTGAACCCATGTCTCCGGCATTGGCAGATGGATTCTTTATCATGAGCCGCCAAGGAACCCTGCCATCCCTCAGTTTCTGAAACCCACCTCCAGGTGACAGGTGGCAGATCCCCTGGCCGTGGGTGTTCACTCGCAGGCAGATGCCACGCACCCATCTTCTCCTTGAGCAACGGAGAGAGACAGAGCCCAAGCCTGGGAGGGGCCGAGAGCCCCCTCTCCCTCGTTTGCATTACTCTGGGGACTGCATCAGCCCTTCCCTGCTCGGTGGCCCCTCTGACGCCCCGCCCTCTCTGTTCCAGTGTTGTGCTTCTTGCTGACTCTGTCAGAAGCTGGATCCCAGGACAGCAAGGGTGAGTCTGCTGGGAGCAACTTGGTCCACAGCTGGAGCCTGGGGAAGGGGCCCTAGACTTCCGCCCACACCCCTCAGCCCAAGCAGGAGACAAACCGGCTACAGGGGGAAGGCCAGGGTCACGCCTCCCCAGCACCCCATCTCCTGGAGTTGATCCTGTCCCTGTCCCCAGCCCCTGGCTTAGCCCTCACCTGACCAAGGTCTCCATCCCCACAGCCTGCGCTCTGCGGTGCCCTCCGAACTCCTCATGTGTCAATGGCACTGCCTGCCGCTGCGCTCCAGGATTCCTTTCTTTTTCTGGGGAGATCTTCACTGACCCTTTGGAGAGTTGTGACGGTACAGCGGCTTTGGGGTGATGGTGTGACATGCAGAGATTGTGGGGTACAGTCCAGTGTTTCGGGGGGACATGGGTGTTGGCTGGGGGCCTCAGCCTTTGTCCTCAGGTCCGTCATCAAGGACAGAAAAAAAGAGAAAGGAAAAGATATGAAGATGGAGAGAGGAGACATGAATACACATGGCTTCCTGGAGAGAGGGCAGCTGGGTCTCCAGGAGTCTGGAGTCTGTGCCTCAGTTTGTCCTTTCAGGACTGAGGGGACACAGGGCTTCTACCCACAGCCCAGTTCAGCACATCCCACTGTGTCTAAATCCGGGGTGACAGCCAGAGGGCCAAGAAGAACAGAGCTGATTGTACAAGCTTCAGGAAGGGCTTGCTCCAGCCACAGCCCAGTCTCAGCAGTATGGCCTGATGTCTAATTCTTTCTAAAAAGATAGTGATTAAACTTCAGGCCCAAAGCTGGGGAGTCAGGTAGGGGCTGGGGATCTCTGCACTGACCAAACTCGTGCCTTTGGGCGGTGACCCTTTGCCCTGTTGTGCTCCAGACATCAACGAGTGTGGCCTGCCCTCGCCAGTGTACTGTGGAAGCTCAGCAGACTGCCAGAACACGGAAGGGGGCTACCAGTGCACGTGCAGCCCAGGATATGAGCCTGTTTCTGGGGCAGCGATCTTCCGGAACGAGAGGGAGAACACTTGTCGAGGTAAGAATGCGGCTGCGCTTTCCGCCTCTCATTCCTGAGGTCTGGGGCCTCAGATGCTGAGCCCTCCCTGCAGCATCCTGGTTTCAGGGGCGGCACCCAGGTCTGCACGGGCACAGGTCTACCTATGCCTGTGCCGCTTGCACAGAGAGGCAGGGTGGCATGATGAAGCAGGGACCCAAGTCCTGGCTTTGCCCCCTGATCTCTCTGTGTGTGACACCAGCCAGGATACTGATTCAGAAATCACTGTTTGGGACTTCCCTGGTGGTCAGTGGTTAAGAATCCACCCTGCAATACACGGGACGTGGGTTCAGTCCTTGGCTAGGGAACTAAGATCCCACATGCTGCGCAGCTCAGCCAAAAAAAAAAAGTCATTAACATGTGAGACGTGATAATATAATTGTGAGTTTATGCTTTAAACAAACAAACAAAAAGAGTATCTTTTCACAGATAACAACAAAAGTAGCTTTGCCTTTTACTAACTGTGTGAGCTTGGACAAGTTCCTTCACTGCTCTGTCCCTCAGTTTACCCATCTGTAAAAAGGGGGTGACGATGGTGCTTACCTCATAGAGTTGCTGGGGTATAAATAATAATAAGAAGAATAACAAAGCACAAAACGGTGAGGGCTGTTGGCGTTTTAAATTATGGTCATCAGGATCTAACTCACCCTCTCCAGGTTGGGCATCCCTGGGGGCTGTGCCCCAGGCTGGGTGCTCAGGAGCAGCTGTCCTGTCCACTCCCTCACTAGAGACCCAGGAGGAGCCTCCACACATCACTAGGCTTTGCCCCCTTTCCAGTGGGAGAAGATAGGCAGGGGAAGGGGCAGAGGAGACCAGCAGTGGGCAGACAGGACTCTAGAGAGGGCTCCATGGAGATGGTTAGACCTGAATACAGAGGATGGGGAGGGGAGGAGAGGGAAGGTGGGAGGTGAGAAGGGGGCTGAGTCCAGGATCCAGAGGACTCTGAGGAGGGTCCTTTGACCCCCTCTGCTGCCCAGAGAAGAACCCGCAACCTTGGTCCCAGCCCCTTCCCTCCTGCCCTGCAGATAGAGGGCAGCAGAGCCTCCCTGGTGGGAGGAAAGAGGGGTCCTGCATCTGTGGGGTCTCTGCTGGTTCACAGGGTCCTCTGTGGGTGGATGTTGTGCTTGAAACACGTGGCCTGGCCAGAGCCTTCACGTGAATAGGGAAAAGTTCCCTGTCGTCTCACTGAACCATGTGTTTGGGGAATGGAGTGTGAGCTGGTTTTCACCTGCCTCCTTGGCTGGATACCCTTGTGCAGTGATCAGCCTGCATGGTGGTCACGGACCCCACTCAGTATGCCCGGACTGGGTGTGCCGCCCACCCACTGTTGCGAGTTCCTCTAGAGACATGCGTGAACAAGAGTGAGCTGGGAGAGGGACCTCCAAGGGCCTCAAGAAGGGTGCCAGGCGGAGAGCTGCCTGCTGACTGGGACCAAAGCCTGCCGCCTGAAGGCCTGGCTCTCTGGCGGGCTCAGCTGGACTGCCCGTGCACCCCCGTTGCAGCGCTGCATCCTTTGCTGCACCTGAGCACGTGTCCATCCGTGTCCAGGCCGTGGGGTCTGCTATGGGCAGAAGACCTGGGCTGCTCCCTGGCTTCCTCATCCCACTTTCTCCTGCATCAGAGGGCCGCCCTGTGCATCTGCCTGGTCTCCCAGCCCTCTCTGAACCCCAAGGCTCAGAACCTCTGCAGAGGGGCTCTTCTGAATGGTCAGAACATCCACGCCACTGTCATGTGGCATCTTATTTGCATAAAACAAGGGAGGGGTGCCATTCAAGGTGCTCAGTGTGGCCACAGCACCGTGTGTCCCAGAGCCATATCTGTCCTCTTGCCATTGTTAATGACCGCTGGGAGGAGACCTGCCCCCACTGGGGCGTCTGACACCCTGGGTCGTGGTGGACTCTGGGGACCTGTCTAGAAATACTGAAGGAGGAGATTCAAGGAACAGTCCACTGCCCCCGGCTGGCCATGCCCCGGGCCCAGCAACCTGCCTGGAGAAGACGCCTTCTGTCACCCTGACCCCACATCTCAGCTTCTCAGCCTTCATCTATTTCCCCACCCCACCCAAGGCTCCACCCTGACCCTCCCCAGACCTGAGGCAGTTCTGATGACCGAGGCCTGGGAGGATGTTGTCTCAGGGGTGTCCCAGGGTGACATCAACCCCCAAGCCACTGCAAGAGTCAGTTGAACAAAGAGGCTTCCATCTGGACCGGATGATGAGACGTCGTCGAGGACCACTGCCCTGGCCTGACCCTTTACTGAGGAGACCAATCCAGGCCCCACAGTGACCCAGACCGTGTGGGGACAGAAGGTGGAGGCTGAGCCCCATCCAGCAGGATGCACAGGTCTATGTCTCTAGTAGGAGGCCAAGTGCCAAGATGACAGAAACACCTGCCACCCTTCACCCAAGGGCACCTGCTCCCTGCTTCAGCCACCCAGCCTTTGCTCATTGTGAACTTTGCTCAGATATGGATTCTTACCACTTCCTGCCAGTCTGTGGGAAGCCTTCATGGGAATCAGAAAAAGCTACCTTCATAGCCCCAGGGCTGCCTGGCCAGACATCAGCCCCACTGTCGAGCACAGCCTGGTGTCCACTGCCCGGGTGGCCCTGACCTTTCTCTGTTATTCTCGGTTTCCATGCCACTGCCCCAAAACATTGTCCTTGAGCTGCCTGACTCGGGTGGATCTTGGTCCACCTTCATGGAGCTGGAGCCTCAGAGTTAGCATGGACAGGAGAGTGCTGTCTTGCTGGAGTCAGCAGGGTGGATCTTAGTCCACCTTCATGGAGCTGGAGCCTCAGAGTTAGCATGGACAGGAGAGTGCTGTCTTGCTGGAGTCAGCAGGATCCAAGGAGGACTCAGATGGCAGCACTCGCCCTGGGGGAGTCAGGACAAAGTCCATCACTAGGAGCCAAGATGGGCCCTGCTGAGGGATCACAGCTGCGCTCAGCTTCCAGGAAGGCCCACCCAGTCCTTCGTCCAAATCCTCAGACTGGGACACAGTCAGCTGTGATGTTCCCATCCAAGCTGGGAGCTTCCCAGGGAGGCTGAGGGAGCCAGAGCTGGCAGACGGGGAGGACTGGGCCACTTCTGGCCACATCTGGACAACAGAACATCTGGGCCACCATGCTCACCATAGGATGCCTCATGTGAATGAGGAAAGGCCCTCACTCACCAGGGAAGAGAGAGTGGGCCGTTCTGGATCCTTCTATACCAGAAAACGTGGCCAAACTCCAGGCCCGAAGGCTGTCCACAGCAGCAGGTATCCATCACGCTCTCCTTCCCCTTGCAGACGTGGACGAATGTCAGCACAGACCCCGAGTCTGTAAAGGCCGCAGCATCTGCATCAATACCAAGGGCAGCTACACCTGCCAGTGCCCACCCGGCTTGGAGGTCAACCCAGAGGACCCGAGGCATTGCACAGGTAGAGACCCCAGGAAGAAAGGGTGAGGCGGGCCTGGAGCTGGGGAAGGAGCTGTGGCAGTTCCCGGAGCCCGAGCAGCGGAGAGAAGAGACTCAGGTTCCTGTGACTACAAGGGTCTGCCGGGGCCCTGCCTGAGGATCGCCTCCCCGTATGGTCCCACCACGGACCAGGGAGACAGCAGAGACTTCGGGCCCCAAACTCGGCTCTGTGGACATCTCCCAGGCCTCACCCCTTCCGCATCTGCCACGTTCCAGCAGAGGAAGCTCTCCCTTCCCGTTCCTAGAAGGGGCACCTTGGCCCAGGGCCCCGGAGGCAAGAATCCTTGGTCTGGAAGTCCAGCCCCTGTGACTCGGTTTCACTCCTAGTTTTTCTGCCTATAAACTGAGGACCATGGCCCCTACCACGCCCATCTTACAGGTGTTTTAAGAGTCCGGTTGAAGGTCACCAGGAGCTGGCACGTGCGGTCACAGTGGGGCCTTGGTGCTGGGCGGTGAGAAGCGGGAGTGGCAGTGGCGCTGACCCTCTGGCCTTGTCCTCAGACGTGAATGAATGCACCTCGGGGAGGAATCCGTGCCACAGCTCCACCCACTGCCTCAACTCCGTGGGCAGCTATGAGTGCCGCTGCCGCCCCGGCTGGAAGCCTATTTCTGGATCCCCCAACGGCCCAAACAACACTGCCTGTGAAGGTTCGGCGCTCAGATGCTACACCCTTGGAGTGTGCGTGCACGCTCAAGTCGTCTTGTCCGACTCTTTGCCACCCCATGGACTATAGTCTATGGCATTATCCCAGCAAGGATACAGGAGTGGGTTACCATTTGCTCTTGCAGGGAATCTTCCCGACCCGGGGATTAAACCCACATCTCCTGGGGCTCCTGCACGGGTAGGCAGGGCCTTTACCGCTGAGCCACCTGGGAAGCCCACTCTTGGAGACCCGCACTCAAAACATCCGCTCACATATTCAGTGGCACCCACACCAACCAAGCAGAATGAATGCTGGAGCTGTCCTGCTACGCCAGGCATTTGTTCTTGTTAATTAAATGTGATTAATGTGTTGATTAAACGTAAGATCTGGGGGTCCTGGAGGAGGAGCTGGGGTACTAAGGGGAAAGCTCCCAGGGACTCTAGGCAGCAGCTAATTGTTGTTCAGTTGCTAAGTCCTGTCGGATTCTTTGCCAACCCATGGACTGCAGCACCCCAGGCTTCTCTGCCCTTCATTATCACCCGGAGTTTGCTCAAACTCATGTCCATTGAGTCGGTGATGTCATCCTCTGTCGTCCCCTTCTCCTCTTGCCAGCATCAGGGTCTTTTCTAATCACTAGAAAAGATACTTCAGTATTTTTCACAACTTGCCTATCTGTGCGGGGCTCATCTGCTGTGTGTCAGAACTCTGCACACTTCCCATAAATAAGCTTAGTGTCCGCCACTCGAGGATGTGCGGACACCGGGTGGTGTCACCTCCTGGGGGACTAATATGGGAAAAAGAGGGGCACAAGGAGGACAGGGGCCTCACAGGGCTGGGGCAGAGCCTGAGCTCCTCCTTCTTGTCCCCAGATAAGGACGAGTGCAGCTCCGGGGAGCATCAGTGTCACAACTCCACCGTCTGCGTCAACACTGTGGGTTCATACACGTGCCAGTGCCGCCAAGGCTGGGTGCCTAGACCTGGATTCTCGGATAAGCAAAAGAACACCATCTGTAAAGGTACCTGGCATGCTCTGACCCCAGGCCCCGCCCACAGCAAACACAGACACTGCCACAGCTAATGAACTGCTGTCCTGTCCCCTGCAGAGATCTCCTTCCCCGCCTGGACCGCTCCCCCTGGAATCAAGAGCCAGGTGAGTGGCCCCAGCGGGGACCAGCGGCGAAAAATCCCTCCAACCAGCTCACCCAGATCACTCATTTTCCCCAAAGCTCCCCCACCCAGGATGGAACTCTCTGACTTCCCCACCTTTCCCCTCTCTCCAGAGTCTCTCTGCCTTCTTCGAAAGAGTCCAGAAAATGAGCAGAGACTTCAAACCAGCCATGGCCAAGAAATCCATGCAGGTAAGGGCAGGACAGTGTGGGGTGGCTGGAGGATGTTTCAGTGTGAATGGAGATGCCCAAGCAGAGGCCTCTGGTCAAACGGACACATCTGTATACAAAAGTCACAGATTGCTATTACTTAGTTGCTCAGTCCCTCTAGGCTCCTCTGTCCGTGGAATTCTCCAGGCAAGAAGACTGGAATGGGTTACATTTCCTTCTCCAGGGGATCTTCCTGACCCAAGCTGTGTCTTCTGCATTGGCAGGTGGACCCTTTACCACTGATCCACCAGGGAAGCCCATACACACACACACACACACACACACACACACACACACACACACGTTTGAGAGGAATATAATGTCAATGGAATGGAGCAGTTGAGAATTCACCTTTGGAGCAAGGCCACAGAGTTCAAATACCCCTCATCCCACCCGCTGCCAGTTCTTACTGTGTGACCTCAGGCAAGTGACTCCCTCTCTCTGAGCCTCAGTTGCCTCACTTCATAAATTGTACCTGCTTCATCCAGTTGGGGAAAAGGTTTAAATGAACTAATAGGAGCGAGTCTCAAAGAAAAGTGCCTGGCATACAATATAAATACTATATGTCATATGTGCTTGGCGTGGTAGAAATATTGAGCCTCTAACAAGATTATAATAATAAATTTTTTAAAAGAGAAATATGTGAGCCCTTTATGTCACTTGAATTTTTCCAGTAGCTGCATTTTTAAAATATAAAGGTAAAGAATACATTTAAAGAGTAGAAGTATAAATGCTGGAGAGAGTGTGGAGAAAAGGGAGCCCTCTTGCACTGTCGGTGGGAATGTAAATTGATACAGCCACTATGGAAGATGGTATGGAGATTCCTTAAAAAACTAGGAATAAAACCACCATATGACCCAGCAATTCCACCCCTAGACGTATACCTGAGGAAACCAAAACTGAAAAAGACACATGTATCCCATTGTTCATTGCAGCACTATTTACAATAGCTAGAACATGGAAGCAACCTAGATGTCCATTGACAGATGAATGGATAAGTTGTGGTACATATACACAATGGAATATTACTCAGCCCTAAAAAGGAGCGCATTTGAGTCAGTTCTAACGAGGTGGATGAAAGTAGAGCCTGTTATATAGAATAAAGTAAGTCAGAAAGAGAAAGATACATATTGTATGCTAACATATATGGAATCTAGAAAACCGGTAGGGCAGCAATGGAGAAGCAGACATAGAGAAGCTTGTTGTGGTACATATACACAATGGAATATTACTCAGCCCTAAAAAGGAGCGCATTTGAGTCAGTTCTAACGAGGTGGATGAAAGTAGAGCCTGTTATATAGAATAAAGTAAGTCAGAAAGAGAGATACATATTGTATGCTAACATATATGGAATCTAGAAAACCGGTAGGGCAGCAATGGAGAAGCAGACATAGAGAAGCTGAAACGGGCTCTGTATCAACCTAGAGGTGTGGGATGTGCAGGGAGACGGGAGGGAGGTTCAAAAGCGAGGGGATATATGTATACCTATGGCTGATTCAGGTTGAAGTTTGCTAGAAAACAACAAAATTCTATAAAGCAGTTATCCTTCAGTTAAAAAATTAATTGTTTAAAAAAGTAAACAAGTGAAATTAATGTGAAAATTGCATTTAACCCCATAGATTAAAACTATTATCATTTCAACGTGGAGCCATATTTCAAGTGACACCTGGGGCTCAGGGCAACTGTTTCGGGCAGTGCAGACTTAGAAAGTGCCTGCATGCATGCTCAGTCATGTCCAACCTCTTTGCGACCCCATGGACTGTAGCCTGCCAGGCTCCTCTGTCTGTGGGATTCTCCAGGCAAGAATACTGAAGTGGGTAGCCATTGCCTTCTCTGGGGGATCTTCCTGACCCAGGCATTGAACCGGCGTCTCCTGCATTGGCAGGTGGGTTCTTTACCTCTGAGCCACCAGAAAAGCCGCAGACTTTAGAACAGGGCCTGACATAAAGCCGGTGCGTGATAAATGTTAGGCACTGTTGCTGTTACAACACGTGCACACAGGCACATGCTCAATCCCCTTACTCATCTTCGGGCTACTGCTGTGTCTTGATGATTCCCCTGGTTCTGTCCCCCAGGCGCCCCAGGGGGTTCTCCAGTTGTGGGGATGGGGTGAAGGGAGGCGAGATACCAGGGTCCTTCAGGCAGCCCTTGTGGTGCAGTAACCCAGGAGCTGTCACTTGTCACCCACAGGACCTCGTTGAGTCAGTGGATGACCTGTTGAAAAACTCAGGAGACCTGGAGTCACTGGATCAGTCTTCCAAGCACGTCACAGCCACTCACCTGCTCTCAGGCCTTGAACAGATCCTGAGGACCCTGGCCAAAGCCATACCTAAAGGCTCCTTCACCTACCGTTCGGATGACGACACAGGTGGGACCACATCCTGCTCCACCCCAGCCCCCCAGGACCCCCTCCCACACCCAGAGCCNCACTCACCTGCTCTCAGGCCTTGAACAGATCCTGAGGACCCTGGCCAAAGCCATACCTAAAGGCTCCTTCACCTACCGTTCGGATGACGACACAGGTGGGACCACATCCTGCTCCACCCCAGCCCCCCAGGACCCCCTCCCACACCCAGAGCCCCCGATCACTGTCCCCTCTCTTCTCAGAGCTATCCCTGGTGGTCCAGGAGCAGGGGAAAGGAAACGTCACCGTGGGCCAGAGCCACGCACGGATGCTGCTGGACTGGGCTGTGGCAGCTGCAGCCGGGGAGTCGGGTAATGGCAGGCACCCAGAGTGGGCACTCCAGGGAAAGGGAGGGAGAAGCTAGGATATGGCTAGGATACAGGAAAGACTGAGGGAAAGAGGAAAGGGGGCGACAGAGGATGAGATGGTTGGATGGCATCACTGACTCAGTGGGTGTGACTTTGAGCAAGCTCTGGAAGATGGTGAAGGACGGGGAAGCCTGGCGTGCTGCAGTCCATGGGGTCGCAGAGTCGGACAGGACTGAGGGACTGAACAACAACGCAGCTTCAGAATATGCAGCCACAGGAAACCGAGCCTTGGGGCGGGACTGGGCATCATGGCAGACGGGCGAGCTTGAATTAGACATCTTCAGAGGAAGGATGGGGCACGGAAGCAAGCAGAGCAGAAGGGAGCCAGCATGTCTGTCCCCCAGGCCCCTCTGTGGTGGGCATCCTCTCCAGTCAGAACATGAAAAAATTGCTGGCCAATGCCTCTTTGAAACTGGACCTGGAGAAGCTGAAAGAGACCCACAAGAGTCCTGTCCGAGGTGCCAAGGTCACGCTTCTCTCAGCGGTCAGCTCTGTCTTTCTGAGCAACACGAACACTGAGAAACTCGACTCCAATGTCTCCTTTGCCTTCACCCTCCGTGTGAGTCCTGGGGTGGGGAGGGCAAAGGGCCATACTGCTCATCCCATAGCCAAGGTCCCCGTGGTCTCTTAGCAGCTTTCGTTCCCCCACCCGCACCCACTGTGCGGCTTCCTTACACGTGCCTCAGGACCTTGACACGTGCCCTCTGCCTGGGACACCTTTCCGCCACGATTCAGTCCTTGTCAACTCGTTCACATGTCACCTACTCTTCTAGGCCTTCCTGGACCTGCTTGTTTAAATTACAATCTAATTACACCCCACCTTTCCCCTTTGCTCTTTTCTTTCGCATTCAGCACCTGCTAACACACTATCTAGTTTACTTATTTATTAGGTGTATTATTTTCTGTCTGTCTCCCCCACTAGAATGTCAGCCCAGAAGGACAGGGATTTCTGTCTCCCCAGTTCACTCCCGGGTGCCCTGGCCTGGCACACACAGTCGGTGCTCAGTAGACAACTGTTAAGGAGAAGCAGCCCTCTTTGGGGTCCACCCAAACCCAGTACCCACGAGAGGGTTCCAGGCTAACTTCTATGACCGCCTCTCCCTAGGAACGCCCTGAGCTCAAGCCACGGCAGGAGCTGATCTGTGCCTTCTGGAAGAAAGACAGCAATGGGAACGGGTTCTGGGCCACCTCGGGCTGCTGGAAGATGGGCAGGGGCAACGGAAGCATCACCTGCCAGTGCAGCCACCTAAGCAGCTTTGCCATCCTCATGGCCCACTATGACGTGGAGGTGAGCAGACGGGGCCATCCTCAGAAACCCACTGTGGCATGGCTGGCTCAGGCAGGACAGCCAGCTGGTTTCAGTGGAATGGTCCCAGAGGTTCCACATGGTTGCACAGACCAGATGCAGCCCCTTGCTTGGGACCCCTAGACCTCCACATGACTCAGCAACTAAAGAGAGTGGCCTGGCACCGCGGGCCTTACTTCAGCCAGTGCCCCTCTGATGGCCCACCCCCACAAGTTGTTTAGTCATTAAGTCGTGTCCAATTCTTTCATGACCCCACAGACTGTAGACTGCCAGGTTCCTCTATCCATGAGAGTCTCCTGGCAAGAATACTAGAGTGGGTTGCCTTTTCCCCGTCCGGGGGATCTTCCTGACCCAGAGATCAAATCAGCATCTTCTAGTGGATTGGCAGGTGGATTCTTTACCACTGAGCCACTGGGGAACCTCCATCAAGTTGTTAAATATTGCTAAAAGCACCTGAGGGATCCATAGATACACTGGGCCATGTGAATACCTGGAATGGGTCAGGCAGAGTAGGGGAGGCTGGTGGTCCAGGCCCAAGGCCCAGGAAGGACACAAATGTGGGTTTTGATGAGCTCATAGTTGCAGTGAGGTGTCGGAGGGGCAAGAGATGAGATGGAGATGAGGGTCAGAGAGGTGGGCTCATCAGTGTAGGGAAAGAAGGTTGCAGCCATTGAGGATACATGGGGGACCGTCTAAGAACTGTCTGGGTGTGTAGTGGGGCACTCATCCAGAGGAACTGGGGATACCTGCTGCACCCATGGGTGTAGGGGTGGTGATATTTAGGGTGAGAGACATAGTAGGTTTATTCAGATGTTGATGGTAGAGGAGGTGGAGGGAGATGAGCCACCTGATCAGTCCTGCAGGCCAGGTCCCAGGTGGGTGTGGGTGGGTGATGGGGCCCACAAGGAGGGCAGGAAGGCCTCAGGGTGCTGATGGAGTCCTGCCCACCCGTCCTGCATCTAGGACCCGAAGCTGGCCTTGATCACCAAGGTGGGACTGGCGCTGTCGCTGGCCTGCCTGCTACTGTGCATCCTCACCTTCCTGCTGGTGCGGCCCATCCAGGGCTCGCGCACCACGGTGCACCTGCACCTCTGCATCTGCCTCTTCGTAGGCTCCGCCATCTTCCTGGCGGGCATCGAGAACGAAGGCGGCGAGGTGAGGCCCCGCCCCGTGGAGCGCCCCACTCTCACCTGGGCGCTCGACTTGCGAGGGCCGGGAGTGGAATAGCTCCGCCTACTCCCAGCTGGGTGGGGTGGTTGGCCTCCCCTCAGCGGAAGCATATGGTCCCGCCCATTCACTGCTTCTGCGTCCAGTCCCGGACCCGCCCACCGCTGACGTCACCGCCCCGTCCCTCCGCCCTCGCCCCCGCAGGTGGGGACGCGCTGCCGCCTGGTGGCCGTGCTGCTGCACTACTGCTTCCTGGCCGCCTTCTGCTGGATGAGCCTCGAGGGCGTGGAACTCTACTTTCTCGTGGTGCGCGTGTTCCAGGGCCAGGGCCTGAGAAAGCTCTGGCTCTGCCTGATCGGTTACGGCGTGCCCCTGATCATCGTGGGCATCTCGGCAGGCGCCTACAGCAAGGGCTATGGCCGCGAGAAATTGTGAGCGCGAGGTGGTGGGAAGGCCAGGGCTGGGGCGTTGCCCGGAGCCCTTGTTCCCCTGTGGGCTTACTGGGTGCCGACCAGACCCTCCCTTCTCGCCCAGCTGCTGGTTGAACTTCACGGGCGGCTTCCTCTGGAGCTTTGTGGGACCTGTGACCTTCATCGTTCTGGTAACTGTCTCACCCCGCCCCACCCCACAACCGGGAAAACGTGAAGCCCTCAGCTGCACACTGTGCCCCTGTACCAGCTTTCTCCCTGCGAGTTCCAAGGATACCCCCTAATCTCAATTCTGTGCTCCCTGCCCAGGGCAATGCTATCATCTTTGTGATTACTGTCTGGAAACTCACCCAGAAGTTTTCTGAAATCAACCCTGACATAAAGAAATTAAAGAAAGCCAGGTGAGAAGAGAGGCAGGGAGGGGGGCTGACGGAAGAGGTGGGTGTGTGAGGTGGGGCCCCCAGCTGCAACTGGGCACCTCCCCACAGGGTGCTGACCATCACGGCCATCGCCCAGCTCTTCGTGTTGGGCTGCACCTGGGTCTTCGGCCTGCTCCTCTTCGATCCGGAGAGCTGGGTGCTGTCCTACATCTTCAGCATCCTCAACTGCCTGCAGGGCTTCTTCCTCTTCGTGCTGTACTGCCTCCTTAACAAGAAGGTGGGCCGCAGGCCAGGCTGCGGGCGGTGCTGGGGCCCTCCCCCTGTCCTGGGGCCTATCCTCCCCTGACCTGGCCCCTGTGCCCCACAGGTGAGAGAGGAGTACCGCAAGTGGGCCTGCATGGTTGCTGGGAACAGGTACTCCGAGTTCGCCACAACCACCTCTGGGTCTGGCTCTAGCCACAATCAGACTCAGGTGAGGGCTGAGCCTGGGGTAGGGGGTACAGGACAGAAAGCCCCTGCGTCTCTGGGCTCTGTTCTGATGCAGCGCTCCTTTCTCTCCAGGCCCTCAGGCCCTCAGAGTCTGGCATGTGAAGGCGCAGTTCTGGCCAAACCAGCAGCTCCTGTGGCCTCAGCAGCTTTTGCACACACAGATGACCTCCTCTCCTCCCTCTCTGCTCTGCTCCCTCCTGCCTTGGGCCCCGTACGCACCACGGAGAGGAGGGTGACAGCCACTGTCTGGTACCGAACCCCTGAACACCCAGCAAGGGTGGAGGGTCGGACCTACTTCCTGCTGCCTCTCAGCTCCACCCCGGTCAGCACCCAGGGTAGGGGCAGCCCCCTCAAGTACACCCGGGCCGGAGAGAATGAGGACTCGTGCCCAGCCTGGCCCTTTCCCGTCATCTGTCTTTGCTACAGAACAAAAGGCCAGGGTGCTGAGACTTTGCTTCTAGGTTAAGCTAAGACTGAGGTTGGGCGGGAGAGGGGCAGAGCCCTTCTCAGCCCCTTGCCAAACAAGGCTCATGGTACTAAGGCCCATCTGCCCCAGGACAGAGGGTTCAAACTGATGTGAAGGCTGTGGACACTTTTTTTTTTTTTAATCTGTATAAACCGTTCAGTGTTGACACTTCAAGAATTAAATCTCATGTTGACACAGAAGGTGGCATGTCTTGCTGGCCAGAGGCTCACTGACCAAGCCATGGGCCCCTGGTGTCCATGAAATGCAATGAGCTGACAGAAACAGACACTGTGGGAGCCAGACTTCCATAATAAAAACGTATTTTTGCACAAATCTACAGCTTTTAAACAGTAAAATGAAAGGCCCAGTGTTGCCTAGAAAGAGGACTTGAAGCATCAGCACGTGGGAAGCAGAGTGGCTCTGGTCGTCAGGGCATGTGGTTACCGGCTCTGCTCAACTGTAAGACACACACGGGGGGCGGGGAAGCCAGTGAGGAGGGGGCAGTGAGGATAGGCCCCACCGTTGTCCCCGCTCCCCCCACCCCGGCACCCCAGCCCTGTCTGAGCCACTTACTGTATGTGGAGATGTCAATTTCTTCTGGAAGCTCTGCCACGTTCACTTCAAACCGGTCCTGGACATCATTGAGGATTTTGGCATCGTTCTCGTCAGACACGAAAGTAATGGCCAAGCCTTTGGTACCGAAGCGACCCGCACGGGCCACCTGCAGGGAGACAGGAGCAAGGGTCAGGCTGAGAACAGACAGAGGTCCCCATCCAACACTGAGAAAGGGGCAGGAGGGAAGGGACACCCCCGGGGGCCACTCACACGGTGGAGGTAGGTGTCCGAGTCTTCAGGCATGTCATAATTGAAGACGATGTTGACGCGCTCAATGTCCATCCCTCGGCCGAACAGATTGGTGGCCACCAGGATCCGCCGCTGGAAGTCCTTGAACTGCTGATAGCGCGACAGGCTAGGTGCGAGAGGAACAAGGGATGGCCGTCAGATACAGGGACCCTGGGCGGCGGCCTCCCCACTGGGCCTGCCAAGGGCTGAGAGTGGCCCGCACTCACCGCTCCTCCTGGGCCATGCCCCTGTGGATGGCAATAGCTGGGAAGTTCTGTTCCACCAGGAGCTGGGCCAAGGCCATGCAGCGCTGCACTGACTTCACAAAGATCACAACCTGCGAGGGAGGGAGGGGCAGACCTGGGTCAGGGCCAGAATCCCTCTGCCAGGCCGGGCACCCCAGCACAGGCCACGGGAGTGCAGAAGCATCACCTGGTTAAACTCCAACACATCCAGGAGGTCGAAGAGCTTGCGGTTCTTCTCACTGTCCTTGAGTTTCACGTAATACTGCTGTAGCCCGTGCAGCGTGAGCTTGGTCTCGTCGTCCACAAACACCTCCATGGGCTGTGCGGGGAGGAGAGCAGGAAGAGCCAGGCGGGGCTTACTTCTGGGCCTTCTGCCTGCCCAGAACCTTCCAAAAGCGACTCCGTGGCTGCAATACTTCCAAGAGGCCTCTGAACCCCCAATACTTGTCTCCCAATAGCTGGATATAAGGTCCGGCCCGGTTCAGGTGTAGACCAAGCTCTCAGCTCCCAGTTTGACAAGAGAGGAAGAGGCTCCGCCAGCCTTCCAGCATGCTTGTGCCATGAGGGCAGCGTGGATGTTGGGGAGCGGCAAGAGCCTGCACCCTCGGAGGCCGAAGCTACCGCACTGAGCTCTCCACCATTACTCACATCTTGCATGAACTTCCTGCACACAGGTCGGATCTCCTTGCTCAAGGTGGCGCTGAACATCATGCACTGCTTCTCATGGGGGGTCAGGCGGAAGATTTCCTGCACGTCCCGCCGCATATCTGGCAAGAAATGGGGCGTGAGCGCCTGCCAGACCATGACCCCCACCCAAGACCAGATCCAGTCCCTCCCAACCTGTGCCAGGGAGCCGCTGGCCCCATGACAAGGGCAGTGTAAGCGCAGACTGGCCGGAGGAGGGAGCCCCAGGTGCCTGAGGGTCTGGACTTAGGGTAATAAGCACAGGCGCGGGAAGAGCGGCAATCCACTTACACGCTGCCAGAGCGGAGCAGCCGTGCCAGCGCGCCTCCAGCCACGCTTCAGGGTGGGGAGCCTGAGGCAGAGACAGCCGCTGGAGTGAGAGCTGCAGCCGCCTCCCAGGCATAAGCCCCAGTTCCCACCAGCCCTGTCAGGGCTCCCTGAGCGCAAGCGGGGGCCTAGAGCTAAACCAGCAGGCGGCAAGGCCACAGTCCTTGGCTAACATGGACGTGTGCCCAGACACGGCTTATCTTGGACCATGTGGTCCCACTCCAAGATCTAGCTCAGAAGCCACAGTTCAATCTGCCAAATGCCAGGATTTGCCCGCAAGTCTGTTTCCAGGAGACCTGACTGCCTGCCACCCACACGACCCTACTCTGGGGAAACCTCTGGCCTGCCCTCTCAGGGACTGGCTCTGAAGTCTGGGGGATGCTGCAAGGGGCCTCCACAGCCCGCAGACCCGGCGCAGACACTCACCCAGCTGCTCCAGCATCTTGTCGCACTCATCCAACACGAAGTGCTTCACATTCTTCAGGTTGAGGCTCCTATTGCGCACGAGTGCCAAGATCCGGCCCGGCGTCCCCACCACCACGTGGGGACAGTTCCTCTTCAACACCTCCTCATCCTTCTTGATGGACAGGCCCCCAAAGAACACAGACACCTACGCGGGCGGAAAGCTGCTGTCAACCGTCTGGTGGCCGAAAGCTCACACCCAGCTCTTGTGACTGTGGCCAAGCAGTTCACAATCCTGAGAGGCCCCCACTGACACCCCAGACCTGGTGCCTGGGTACAGGAGAGGCCTCAGAGCCTGGCCCCAGCTCCACTGAAAAGCAGCCCCAGGACTGAGACTGGCACAGGCCTCTGGGGGCCATTCATAATTCATCAGGCTTTTAAGGAGCGTAAACCACCACAGACCTCAAAGGCAGCCGCTGCAGCCAAGCCTGGTTAACGCTGGCTGGGCCAGTGCCGCGGCCAGCAAGGCTACAGAGGGCCACGTGATGCCTCACTCGGCCTGGCGACTCACCTTGACACTGGGCATGTATTTGGAGAAGCGCTCGTACTCCTTGCTGATCTGGAAGGCCAGCTCTCGAGTGTGGCACATCACTAGGACCGTCACCTGTGGGGCAGAGACCCTCAAGGCAATGTCTGAAGTCCTCCCCCGGCCAGAGCCCACCCTGGTGCTGGTCCCCTGGCAGCCCCAACCCCTTCGGGCCACTGGAAGGTCCAGTCCACACGGCCTCCTCTTCTCCCAGTCTATCAGCTGCTGCTCACTCCCTGCATCTTATTTTTTCCCTAGTGGGTGATGAGACTTACTGTTTGCTGCTCTTGTTTACTCCCTCAGTCACATCTGGCTCTTCGACCCAATGGACTGTAGCCCGTCAGGCTCCTCTGTCCATGGCTGCCATTTCCTCCTCTAAGGGATCTTCCTAACCCAGGGACTGAACCTGCATCCCCTGCACTGGAGCTACCAGGAAAGCCCTCCCTACGCCTCCTTATAGCTACTCAGGTGCGTCCCCCTGGGCCAGGGAGACACCTAGCTAACAGCTCCATGCTAACAGCTTCCCGAGCCTGCCCTCTGGCTGGCCTCTGACCACCAGGGGGAGGCTACCACACCTTCCTGGCCCACAGTGCCAAGGCCTGAGACCACACCAGGGCCTCCCATGAAACCCTGCCCTCCGAGACCACCCACCCTAAGGGCACCCACACACCACCCAGGGAGGTGTGCCCCAGCATGTCAGGGACAGAACACCTGCACGTGCCTCAATTACCCCCTCAAAATAGTGAGCTACAACATTCAAGCATGACAAGACAACTGTGTCCTGTCGGCAATAAAAGCAGTAACAAAACCGCGTTCAGTGTAAGAACACCTTCCCGTATGTGCACGATCCAGAAAAGCACATGTGGAAGCAACAGCCTTCTTGCCGGGTGGTCAGACCGGGCACTTTTGTTTTTCCTCTTGGCTTATCATTTTGGGGGCGATATTGGTAACAACTAAGTGTGTGCATGCTAAGTTGCTCACTTGCGTCTGACTCTTTGCGACGCCGTGGACTGTAGCCTGTGAGGTTCCTCTATTCATGAGATTTTCCAAGCAAGAATACTAGAGTGGGTTGCCATCTCCTACTCCAGTAGAACTAAGTACTGTACTTAATTTTAAAAGTCCACAAAGAGGATGCAGGAACAAGGATTTTTAACAAGACCACCCACGGATTCCTGCTGCATCAGGAAGCTGGGGCCTAGCAGGGAGGGTGTCCACCCACCTGTCCGTTGACGGGCTCAATCTGCTGCAGTGTAGCCAACACAAAAACCGCTGTCTTGCCCATCCCTGACTTGGCCTGGCACAAGATGTCCATGCCCAGGATGGCTTGTGGAATACACTCGTGCTGGACTGAGGGAAGAGAGCACACGAGCTATCAGAAACTGGACAGACGCTCCTTCCGTGCAGGCCCCTCACCTGAGGGGACCACGCCAAAGCAGTGAGAGAGCCGAGGAAGGGAGAACCCAGGGATGCGTACCCTCTGATGGATGCTCAAAGCCACAGTCCACTATGGCCCTCAGGAGCTCCGGCTTCAACAGAAAGTCCCGGAAGCCAGAGCTGTGGATGGAAACATAGGAACCCTTAACGTCTTTCTTGGGGGGAGGTGGAGCGCTCTCTGGAGGTGCCTGGGGCTCTTCATCTTCCTCATAATCCAGAAGCTCGTTTTCCACATCCTGTTCCGCCATGCTGCTGAGAACAGAGGAGCGGGAACAGGGCTCAGAGAAGCAACAACAGTGACTGACGCAGGCAGGAAAATTCCCAGGAGGGGAAGAAGGAGCCGGCTGCACAGAAGCTGCAAGCTGCTGACACAAGTCCGAGGCGGGTGAGGTCCTGGGGTCAGGTCTGGCCGCCCAGCCACTGAAGCCAAGACCGGACCTTGTTCTCCGATCTCTCTCTAACTCACCTCCGCCACTGACTCCAACAGCAGGTCCCACTACTCCGTGTTGCACTGCCCAGCTTCTACCTGTTGTGCCCACCTCTTCACCACCCTCCACCAAGCTGCCTCACCTCTCCCTGGGACCCTTCAGGCCACAACCACAGGTGCACCAAGTGAAACCCCAATTCCTTTCCACTTGCAACCTCCCTCACTGGCCCCTGCCCACCCCACTCCATGCCACCCCCAGCCTCATTTGGCTGCTGATACTCACTGAGCCTCTACCCCAGCTCAGGTCACCCAGCCCCACAGGCATGACTCTGCTGTATTACTTCTGGTCTCTGAACAAATAAATGCCTCCTTCTCAGTTTCAAGGTCTCAGCTCTACTGAATAGCCTCAGACCACCTAATCTCAAGGACTCCCCTCCCCCTTCACTCCCCAAGGACCCCACCCTGAACCTGGAGATGCAACTGCCAGGATGCTGGAGAGATGGGAGCTTGTGAGCTCGCCAGTGTCTACCCAGCCCCAGCTGCTCCTGCTATTTGTGGTTTGCACAAGGGAATAATTAAGTGCTCTCATGAAAAGACCTCCCAGTGGGCCTGGAGCCAGTAAGAATACAGCCAAGATGGTAAAAAGAATTAATACAAAGTACGATCACTTCCTGGCTTCATTTAATTCAGACACACAGAGCACCTAGTGGGTGCAGGCTACAAGGGACCCAAACATGAGAATACCGTCTTTTGTCCTCCCTGTTGCACCCCAGCCTCCAGTCAAGAGGGTGGTTGTTGCTGTCATTTAGTTGCTAAGTCGTTTCTCTTTGTAACCACATGAACTGTAGCTGGCCAGGTTCCTCTGTCCATGGGATTTCCCAGGCAAGAATACTAGAGTGGGTTGCCATGCCCTCCTCCAGGGGATCTNCCAGCCTCCAGTCAAGAGGGTGGTTGTTGCTGTCATTTAGTTGCTAAGTCGTTTCTCTTTGTAACCACATGAACTGTAGCTGGCCAGGTTCCTCTGTCCATGGGATTTCCCAGGCAAGAATACTAGAGTGGGTTGCCATGCCCTCCTCCAGGGGATCTTCCCGACCCGGGGACTGAACCCACATCTCCCGCATTGGGAGGCGGGTTCTTTACCATTCAGCCCTCAGGGAAGCCCAGTGTAAGAGGTGGAAGTGCTAAAGAGTCCCTCTTCCTGAGATGGATCTTGATGGTCCCAGGCCCAATTTGTGGCCCTGCTGCCACTCATCCTCTGTGAGTAGGCAGCCCCAGGGCCTTAACCACCTCCGGACAGCCTCTCTATGGACAACCTCTCCCCTCAACCCGCATCTGAGAAAAGGCAACTCCATTCTCTGAACTGTTCTGTCTTTTCTCTTTTCCTGTCCCACAGCCAATCAAGCCAAGCAGGTCAGTCAGGCCACTTCTCACCCCTGCTACGTCACTGGCTCTCAGGCTGCCGTCACCTTTCTTTTTAGATTAGAGCAGCTTTATGGAGACATTCACATGCCATACAAGGCACTGTTCAAAAGGCACATTTTACTGGTTTCTTGTGCAGTCGCAAATACTTTCAACTGCTGCCACAATCATCTTTAGCACACATTTCCTCATGTCAATAAGACTGAATCCTTAGGCTACCATCCTGTGCCCTCCCCCCCCACCCCCAACTTACTTTGGCAACCACTAATCTACTTTCTTTTTATGAATCTGCCTATTTGGAACATTTCATATAATGGAATCATACAACATGTGACAGCCTGACTTCTTTTACTCACATAATTTTTCAAGGTTCCTCTACATTGTGGCCATGTATGAGTACACCATTCCGTTTTGTGGCTGATGAATATTCCTTTTTACTGGAATACTACAGTCCGTTTTAGCCATTGTCAGCTGATAGGCACTTGGGCACTGTCACCTCTTGCCTGGATTATGCCCAAAGCCGCCTTGTTGGGCTCCTTGCTTTCCATCTCCCACTCCCCCCTCAATGCCCCTCAGCTGCTGGAGGGAGTCTGAAAAAGCGAAGTCAGAGAAAGCCCCTCCTCTGCTCAACACTCTCCACAGGATCCCACTGTGTTCAGAGTAAAACAGTCTTCACCACAGCCTATCAGCACCTTTCAACTTGCTTTTCACACTTTTTTCAGACCCTGTTGTTTCAAAAAGGCACTTTTCACTGTGTTTAGTCACTCTGTCGTTTCCAACTCTTATTGACACCATGGACTGTAGCCCACCAGGCTCCTCTGTTCATGGGATTTTTCAGGCAAAAATACTGGAGTGGGTTGCCATTTTCTCCTCCAGGGGATGTTCCTGATCCATGGATCAAGCCCCCATCTCTGTGTCTCCTGCAATGCAGGCAAATTCTTTTCCACTGAACATCAGGGAAGCTGTTCTGTTGTTCCAAAAAGGCATATGCCAAAGTTGGGTCCAACTAAAATAACACCCCCTCCAGTCACGCCAGCCCAGCACCCAGTACATAACAAGCAAGCACTCAAAAGCAAATGATGAATGAATGGAATCAGAATCGGGGCCTCAAGGCAGAGTTTAGGGGCTAAGCAAGTATCCTTATGGGATTCTTGAAAGAGGCAATCAGATTTGTACTGAGGATTCCTACTGCTGAAAACAGGAAGGCTCACTTCAAGCATCAAAGAGAAGAAAAGGCGACAGCAAAGGGCAGTCCAGAAACCACTAGTCCAAACCCTTTCAGGGGTTGGAAAGAACTGGCTGCTTGAAGCAAGAGGCAGAAAACCAAGCTGGTTAGGCCCAGAGCATTCATACTTAATTCACTGAACAATAAGAAATCGCTGATTAGGTTTTTAGTTGTGACTCAATCAGGATTTGCTCAAGACCAATTTACTCCAGAGAAGATGGAGTAAGTTAAGGGACCAGCAACAGGGAAAACCAGACACCAAATCAAAGAGGGTTAACCACGGTGGGAGCATTGTTAGAAAGAGAAAAGAGGATGGATCACCCTACAGGGAAGGACCAAGGGGGAGCCTTGGACATAAAAGAGGCAGCGTCGTCTACTCTGAGCTTCAAATCCGGAAAGAGATGTGCATTCCAAAAAATAAGAGAAGAGTTTGAAAAAACTCTTTTTGTTTTAATGGGGAGACAAACTTAATGACAGACTAAGCTTGACACACAAAAATTTCTAGGGACTGGCTAGACAGAACCTAAAAATCAAAACAAATTAGATCACGACAGGATTTGGCGCTGTTTGCTCCATCCAGAGAAGGTGGCAGAGGCCCCAAGAGCTGATCAACTTGAAAGCTGACAGACGACTAAGTAACAACTCAGACCCTTTCGCGTACCCTTTTCACCCTGAAATGCCCCCCAAGAGAATTTTCATTTAAGACTTTGTTCCTTACTGGAACATCATTTTTGCCCTAAATCTCTGGATTCACGGATCCACCCTCCGAAACGCAAAGCAAGAACGGAGGAAGAGTCTTTCGATCTTGAAGATCGTCACGTCTACCAGCTCTGGCTTCGCGCTCCGCTGCCCCAGACCCCCGCGTCGCCTCCTGACCCCTCCCCAAATCGTCTTGGGCTTCCAAGAACAGGCAGACTCTGCCCCAAGGTGGGGTTCAGCCTGCAGGCGGCCATGACAGCCCCTCCCGGAAGCGGACCCGTACCCGCGCGCCAACGGCCGGTCTGCCCCTCGCGCATGCGCCCTAACGCCCAACGGCCGCCAACGCGCGCTCCGGACACCCCAACCGCCCCGCCTCCCCTTGTCTCGCGCCAGGTTTCCTTCCCTCAGCCCCTGGCGTCTCCTATCTCCCGCTCGCCCGCAGATCCGACGTCTCCGCACCGCGGCCCCGCGCCTGGGCCAGCCGCTCACCTGATTCCTCGTTCGCTTCCCCGTGCTGCGAAGAGAGCACCCGGCTCCGGTTACCGTTCTCGCGCCCCGACACGCGCTGTTGCGCTTCCTGTCTCCTGCGTCCGACTGCGGCTCAGCTCACTGGACCGCTCGCTTTTCATTCAAGAGAGGCGGAAGCGATGATTGGATTCTGAGGAAGGCGTCTGGAGGCTATTGGTGGAGAGAGGAAAAGGGCGTGCCTCATACCTCCGATTTATTGGTCAATCTAAAAGTAGGCGCCGGAGTGGGCTGACCGAAGCGGGCGTCTGCGAGCGTACCGTCACGTGGCCGAGGTTGGAACCGGCTCGTGTGCCACCATATTTAGTACGGGCAGCCGAAGCTGTGATGTGAGCCCAGGGTGAGTGTCTCGCCCTTATGAAATATGGTCTCTACGCTGAGGAAAGAAATTTTTGAAGTGGTCCTGCAGCGTAGAGGTTCTGAAAGGGTTCTGAGAAGGCTAGGGAGCTTGGAATGATAGCAGCCTTTTTATCCTGCCCTGAGTTGAGCGTTCCCATGAGTTCTAATGATTGATACCCGAGTGACAATTGCCTGGTGCACTTATAGAACATTTCCATCACCACATAAAGTTCTTATGTCCCTCTCAAGTCAGCCACACCCCTTTCCTCCCTCCTGCCCCAACCAGGCAACCACTATGTTTATTTCTATCACTATAATCTTGTCTATTCTTGAATTTCATATAAACAGAATCATGGAGAAGATTGTCTTTTGTGTCTGGCTTCTGCGCAACAAAATGTTTTGAGATTTTCCACATTGCTCTACATAGCAATATTCCTTCTTTTTTACTCCTGAGTAGTGTTCCACTGTGTGGCTATTCCACAATATAGCCAATGTAGTTTCTCCATTCACCTATAGATAGACATTTTTTCTCCAGTGTTTGGCCATGATTCATAAATCATATACAAATATTTTTGTGAAAATGAATTTACCTCTCTAGGGCAAATACCTGGGAGTGAAATGGTGAGTGGAAGGTCATGTGAGTGTTCAGCTTTAGTAGATCCTGACAGTTTTCTAAGTGGTTGTTCCACTTTACATTCTCACTAGCACCCTGTGAAAGTTCCAGTGATTCTTAATTCTTGCCATACCTGGTACTGTCAGTCTTTTCTCAGCTATGGGAGATTTGGGGGGTGGAAGGAGGAAGGAAAGTAACTACGGCAAACTCCATAAGCCTGCTCCAGCTTTCCAGTCTCGCTAAGCCCTTGACCCAATTAAATCTTTCTCCAGTTTTCCAAAGAGGTTCAGGTATTTCAGTTTTCATTTAGTATAAAGCTATTGCAGGGTTCGTGTCTGAGACAGATTCAGAGCTAAAGTCGTCACAGGTATAACTTCAGTCAAAAAGCCCAATGAAGAGAAACCAGTCAATCCAGAGGGAGGCTTTACATGACATAAGGCAGATATTGTATGTAATAATTACATCAGAACACTTATAAAGCACTTCCTCTATACCTGGAAGTGGGGAAGCGGGGCCAGAATGAGGGTGAGGCGTGCAAACTTAAAGGGGGGTACCAAACACCAAACCAAACAAAGCAAAAAAAACTCGTGAGACTTCCCTGGTAGTTCAGTGGTTAAGAAACTGCCTTGCAATGTACGGGATGTGGATTCCATCCCTCGTCCGGGAAGATCCCACATGCAGTGCAGCAACTAAGCCCGAAAGCCACAACTACTGAGGCTGAGTGCTGCAACTTCTGGAGCCCGTGCTCCACAGCAAGAGAAGCTACTGCAGTGAGAAACACGCAGAGCAGGCCCTGTTCTCCGCAACTAGGGAGAGCCCACTCATAGCCACAAGGACCCAACAGAGCCAAAAATAAAAAAATAATTTTTTAAGTCTTAAAATACTGAGTCATCAAGATAAATAATATTTGAATGCAGTGTTTTAAAATTGAAATTAAAGTTTAAAATCTCTCTAAAATATCTGATGAGCAAAATATCAAAATTTTAAGTAAAGACAGGGTCAGTAACAGGGCTACGTCAAGCCATATTGGCACCTGAGGCAAAAGGAAATGTTCAGAACTACTGATCAAGTCTTTAAAAAATAATAATAATGACAATTTTACTTATTTATTTATTATTGATTGTGCAGGGTCTACGTTGCTGTGTGGGCGACGTAGCTGCAGCAAGCGGAGACTGCTCTCTGGCACTGCTCTCTGGCAGGGCTTCTCGCTTCGCTGGTTTCTCTTGCTGCGGAGCGCAGTCTTGGGCTTGCAGGCTTCAGTAGTTGCAGCATGTGGGCTCAGTAGTTGTGGCTCTGGGGCTCCAGAGCACAGGCTCAATAGTCATGACTCTCAGGCTTAGCTGCTCTGAGATATGCGGGATCTTCGCAGATTAGGGATTGAACCTGTGTCTCCTGCAATGAAAGGTGGATACTTTACCACTGAGCCAGCAGGGAAGCCCTGATCCTGTCTTTATTTGGATTTTTTTTCCCATTACTTTTGATTTTTAAAAAACTGCACATAAAAAAACACATAAAACATGTTTATATTTAATTTGGGGGCACCCCCTTAAATGCTGTGTTGGAGGCAAGTGCCTCCCCTACTTTTCACCCCGATGTCTGTCCTGGTGCTCAGCCTTGTTCTGAGAAATCTAAATATATCAACAGATTAACCCTCACCTGGAATAGATGAGCTGTGTGTATTAGCACATCCATTGTTGGTATCTATTGTCAGGTGGTTGACCTGAGCTCCAGAGAGAGTTAGTCTCGGTCCCAAAGTCACACTGCTGGCAGGAATTCAAGCCAAAGCCAGCTCTCTTTATTAGACTTAGCCAAAACCTCTGTCTCACAAAGAGCTGGGCACAATTTAGCAATGGAACAACAGACGTCTATAGGTGGAGATAGAGGCCAAAGCCAGGTAAGGTGGAAACCTGGAGAAAACCAGTTCCTGGGGAAAGAAGAGGAGCTCCAGGAAAGCAGGTGAAAGGTGACCTTGGAGGAATTAGATTATCTGAGGTGATGCCGGAGAAGGAGGAGACGAGCCAGTTGAGTCCAGTAAAGAAGTCTTGGAAAACAAGGGGGAAAAAAATAAAAAACAGGGCATTCACCATCTATGCAGCCAGAGGGAGCTTCTACTATTCAAAACAAGCAACAAGAAAGCCACAAGAAACAAACAAAAATCCTTAGAACAAATAATTTCAAGATTTGTATGGAAACACAAAAAACTTTGAATAGCCAAAGCAATTTTGAGAAAGAAGAATGGAACTGGAGGAATAAACTTACCTGACTTCAGGCTCTACTACAAAGCCACAGTCATCAAGACAGTATGGTACTGGCACAAACACAGAAATATAGATCAATGGAACAAAATAGAAAGCCCAGAGATAAATTCACACACATATGGATACCTTATCTTTGACAAAGGAGGCAAGAATATACAATGGAGTAAAGACAATCTCTTTAATAAGTGGTGCTGGGAAAACTGGTCAACCACTTGTAAAAGAATGAAACTAGATCACTTTCTAACACCACACACAAAAATAAACTCAAAATGGATTAAAAATCTAAACGTAAGACCAGAAACTATAAAACTTCTAGAGGAGAACATAGGCAAAACACTCTCCGACATAATTCACAGCAGGATCCTCTATGAACCGCCTCCCAGAATACTGGAAATAAAAGCAAAAATAAACAAATGGGATCTAATTAAAATTAAAAGCTTCTGCACAACAAAGGAAACTATAAGCAAGGTGAAAAGACAACCCTCTGAATGGGAGAAAATAATAGCAAATGAAACAACTGACAAACATCTAATCTCCAAAATATACAAGCAACTTATGCAGCTCAATTCCAGAAAAATAAATGACCCAATCAAAAAATGGGCCAAAGAACTAAATAGACATCTCTCCAAAGAAGACATACGGATGGCTAACAAACACATGAAAAGATGCTCAACGTCACTCATTGTCAGAGAAATGCAAATCAAGACCACAATGAGGTACCACTTCACACCAGTCAGAATGGCTGTGATCCAAAAGCCTGCAAGCAATAAATGCTGGAGAGGGTGTGGAGAAAAGGGAACCCTCTTACACTGTTGGTGGGAATGCAAACTAGTACAGCCACTATGGAGAACAGTGTGGAGATTCCTTAAGAAATTGCAAATAGAACTGCCTTATGACCCAGCAATCCCACTGCTGGGCATACACACCGAGGAAACCAGAATAGAAAGAGACACATGTACCCCAATGTTCATTGCAGCACTGTTTATAATAGCCAGGACATGGAAACAACCTAGATGTCCATCAGCAGATGAATGGATAAGAAAGCTGTGGTACATATACACAATGGAGTATTACTCAGCCATTAAAAAGAATACATTTGAATCAGTTCTAATAAGATGGATGAAACTGGAACCAATTATACAGAGTGAAGTACATTGTTTTATTTAAAGGAACATCATTAGGATTCTCTCCTAAAGCTTGTGCATATCTATGATCCTTCTTTTAATATTTTCTGTTTTTTTTTTTTATTTGTTTGTTTGTTTTTTGTTTTTCCTATCTTGGCATATAGGTGGATTGCTTCCTATGGTACTTTACCTCTGTCTCCTTTGCTTCTATCTTTGTCTCTATATCCTCCCATGATCTGGGTTCTGAAGTAGCCTAAACAGGCTAACCCATTCCTCCTTCTATGTGCAGACTCAGATTGCTCCCAGCGTTTCCAGAGTGAAAGCCTAGCTCTTGTGTCAAAGGTTCTCTCATAAACATGTGGAGAGGCTTGATTCTTCTGGGTTAGTAACAATTGCACCATGGGTCCTCCAGTTTGTAGTTTGGGTCCCAGAGAAATCCCCCCAGTAGAATGCCTGCCTCACTTTTACTATTATGAAAGTCCTACATGTAGATACACAGCAGAGAATAATTGGCTATTTGGTTCTAATTTTACTAAAAACTATATCTAGAAAATAATGTTTATATTATTTATATGATTAAATAAGATTCATAAATAAGTTATATACCTAAGGTTGAATTATGTGGCTCAACAAGTGGATGAAAAACAAAATGCTTAGTTTTAACAAAAAAATGAATATTTTAAAGATTATATTCCCAATATTTTAATGAAAGATCTTAGAAATACAACATTTTGTAATACAAATATTTGTGTGTATCTGAAAAATTCATTTTAAAATCTGTTGAGACTAAATTTGGAAGTGTAAGTTAGTAAACATACACATTTGTTGATTGTAAAAAATAACATAAATTTTTTCTGTAAATCAAGATATTTCTTTATTGTCTCATGGAAAACTGTCAAACTTTACATTGTCAAAAAATAAGAACAAAGCTTTTATATTAGTAAGATTTTTACTTCACTAAATTACTAAAAATAGGTTTTGAAGAGTTTTAAACAAAATGTTAAAAGTCTTCTGAATATCTGATAGCAAATACATGAGAAAATATGTTTGAGCTGTTTAGACAATTAAAATAAGAAGATATTTGACTGAAGGTAAAGAAAATGAAGATCATGGCATGTTGTCCCATCACTTCATGGGAAATACATGGGGAAACAGTGGAAACAGTGTCAGACTTTACTTTGGGGGGGGGCTGCAAAATCACTGTAGATGGTGATTGCAGCCATGAAAATAAAAGATGCTTACTCCTTGGAAGAAAAGTTATGACGCAGAGACATTACTTTGCCAACAAAGGTCCGTCTACTCAAGGCTACATTTTTTCCAGTGGTCATGTATGGATGCAAGAGTTGGACCATGAAGAAAGCTGAGTGCCGAAGAATTGATGCTTTTGAACTGTGGTGTTGGAGAAGACTCTTGAGAATCCCTTGGACTGCAAGGNGCTGAGCGCCGAAGAATTGATGCTTTTGAACTGTGGTGTTGGAGAAGACTCTTGAGAGTCCCTTGGACTGCAAGAAGATCCAACCAGTCCATTCTGAAGGAGATCAGCCCTGGGATTTCTTTGGAAGGAATGATGCTAAAGCTGAAACTCCAGTACTTTGGCCACCTCATGCGAAGAGTTGACTCATTGGAAAAGACTCTGATGCTGGGAGGGATTGGGGGCAGGAGGAGAAGGGGACGACAGAGGATGAGATGGCTGCATGGCATCACCTGCTCAATGGATGTGAGCTTGAGTGAACCCTGGATGTTGGTGATAGACAGGAAGGCCTGGCATACTGCGATTCATGGGGTCGCAAAGAGTCGAACATGAACTGAACTGAAAAAGAAAAGAGGCAGCAGAGGATGAGATAGTTAGGTATCATGGCTGACTCAATGGACATGATTTTTAGGAAACTCTGGGAGATAGTGGAGGACAAAGGATCCTGGCATGCTGTATTCCATGGGGTAATAAAGAGTTGGACATGACTTAGCAACTGAATAACAACAAGCAACAACAAAAAGCCAAAACCATATATTTACATTAATCACTAATTGATGAACCAAGTTACACCGTAACTAAGATACATATATGTGAATTTTTAAAAGACCATTTCAAACATCAAAATATTTGCCTCAGCATATTTAATGTTGTATATTACAAAGTAATTTTGAAGAGGGGAATTGTAAGTCTATTATTTACCTGATAGGCAGGAAACTTATTTTTAATACTTTCCAAAGAAGTAGTCTTTAGAATTAATAATGCTTTGTACAATAAATTTGAATAAAGAAAATAATTGTTCAAGACAGCTTGACATTCTACAATTCATTTTTTTAATTCTATAAACTTTACATATTAAAATCCAAGGAAACATATAAAAATAATATAAAAATTAGTGATCAGTTGAGTGGTATAAGCATCATGGCAGCATAAGACATTGTTTTTGTTCTCCTCTTCAAACTACAGAAATTCATCATCTATTCACAGAGAAAGGTGCTTTTAATGGAAGTGAGGGATAAAGCCTCATACATCAGAAGACTCAAAATGGGTCTCAACCACACATAAGTTAGCTAACAGACAAATATAGGTTTTGACTGTGGACCCCTCAGTGTACCATCAACTTGCTCCAGTCTCCTCTTACCCAGGAGAATTCCAACTTAGATAATCACTCACAGATGAGAGATAGCCTAGGTGGAAACCCAGGATTCCAGAAGATNTTGAAATCTACAGCCGGGATAAGCATGACTGTGACCTTGTGTCTGTGGGTGACAGGTTTCCTGCACCTAGGTGACAGTGTGTCCTTGTGCCTACTCCCTGTTCCACTGGGTGACTGTGGCTGTGTCCTCTGTTGGGCTGTGGCTGCAGCCCTGGGACTGCACTCTGAGCGTGAAGCCAGCCTGTTTCCCTGTGACACTGGGTCTCTGTGTCTATGATTATTGCTCATGCTGCCCTGACTGTATGACATCGTGACAGCATTTCTTTTAAAGATTTTTTTTTTTTCAATGTGGACCATTTTTTTTTTGTTATTCAAAAAAAAAAACGTTTATTTTTAATGGAGGATAATTGCTTTACAATATTGTGTTGGTTTCTGCCATACATCAGCATGAATCAGCCATAAGTATATGCGTATGTCTTCTCCCTCNGATTATTGCTCATGCTGCCCTGACTGTATCTTCTTTTAAAGATTTTTTTTTCAATGTGGACCATTTTTTTTTGTTATTCAAAAAAAAAAACTTTTATTTTTAATTGGAGGATAATTGCTTTACAATATTGTGTTGGTTTCTGCCATACATCAGCATGAATCAGCCATAAGTATATGCATATGTCTTCTCCCTCTTGAACCTTCCCTCCCACCCCATCCCACACCTTTAGGCTGTCATAGAGCACCGGTTTGAGCTGCCTGCGCCATACAGCAAATTCCCACTGGCTGGCTGGGCCACACGTGCTGGTGTATATACGGCAGTGCTGCTCTCTCTATCCGTCCCACTCTGCCTCCCCCACTGTGTCCACAAGGCCTCACTGAATTTGCTACAACACTGCCTCCATTCCATGCCTTGATTCCCCGGCTGTGAGGCACGTGGGACCCTCACCCCCCAACTGGGAGCAAATCTGTACCACCTGCCCTGGAAGGCAAAGTCCTAACCACTGGACCACCAGGGAAGTCCCGTGCTGGCATTTCTTTGCCTAGATGGGGCAATGGAATCGGCCCTGCAGGATCCCACTGCATGAGGACAGGGCGGGGAGACTGAACTGTACCTATGGTCCTCGTCTGAGGGGACGGGCAAGGAGAAGGCCCTGCCCTTGGGAGCTCATAGTTTGGAGGTGTCAGGAAGCAGGCACAGGGCCTTGTCTCACTCCCAGTTTTGGGGGACCGTCAGAGGACATGGAGCAGGGCTTGTGTCAGGAGTCCCTCCCAGGAGGAGGCCGGGCCAGGCCGGCTGAACGTGGTCTGCACCCCCAGAGCTGCCCTGGCCCCACTGACCCTGGTCCATCCCCCGCAGAGTGAGCCACGCAGCTGGTCCCTGCTGGAGCAGCTGGGCCTGGCGGGTGCTGACCTGGCAGCCCCTGGGGTACAGCAGCAGCTGGAGCTGGAGCGGGAGCGTCTGCGGCGGGAGATCCGCAAGGAGCTGAAGCTGAAGGAAGGTGCAGAGAACCTGCGGCGAGCCACCACTGACCTGGGCCGTAACCTGGGCCCCGTGGAGCTGGTGCTGCGCGGCTCCTCACGCAGGCTTGACCTGCTGCACCAGCAGCTGCAGGAGCTGCATGCCCACGTGGTGCTGCCCGACCCTGCGGTGGGCGTGCACGGTAAGCCAGGCTTCCCTGGGGTGGGGGTTGGGGGATGCGGGATTGGGGGCCTCCTCTGCCCAGGGCTTACCCACTGTGTCCCAGAGTGAGGCCAGCCAGCCCATTGCCACTGACCCCCAGGGAGACACACTTGGTCACGGCAGCTTCCAACCTGAAAATGCAGGCGGCTGCTATTACTGCTAACGAGTGTTCAGTCGTGTCCAACTCTGTGTGACCCCATGGACTGTAGCCCGCCAGGCTCCTCTGTCCAGTGGAATTCCCCAGGCAAGAATACTGGAGTGGATTGCCATTTCCTTCTCCAGGGGATCTTCATGACCCAGGGTTTGAACCTGCATCTCTTACATCTGCTGTATTGGCAGGTGGATTCTTTACCAGTAGTGCCACTTGGGAGGCCCAAATACAGGCAGACCAAAGGCTAAAACCAACACCCAGGGAAAGGTACACACAGTCACACCCACAGCTGGGCAACACCAAAGGGCTTACACGGTATCACACCAATATCCAGACTCACAGTCACAACCACACTCGGACAGCACTAAAGGGCTTACACAGTATCATACTAATATTCAGACTCACAGTCACACCCACACCTGGACAACACCTAAAGGCTCCAACTGACTAAAGGTGACATGTGAAGTGAAGTCCATACCCATGGACTGTAGTCTATCAAGCTTCTCTGTCCATGGCATTTTCCAGGCAAGAATACTGGAGTGGGTTGCCATTTCCTTCTCCAGGGGATCTTCCTGACCCAGGGATTGAACCCAGGTCTCCTGTATTGCAGGCAGACGCTTTACCCTCTGAGCCACCAGGGAAGCCCTTCCAACTGATTAAAAAATTTTTTTAAATTGTGATTAAAAAAACACAACACCTGAAAGTAAAACAATGTTGTTAGTTGGCTATTGTTACTGCTTCCATTTAGACCCCATGTTTGTGACCCCATGGACTGCAGCCTGCTAGACCCCTCTGTCCATGGGATTTTTCAGCAAGAATACTGGAATAGGTTGCCATTTCTTTCTCCAGGGTATCTTCCCAACACAGGGATTGAACCTGCATCTCCTGCTTAACAGGCAGATTCTTTACCACTGAGCCACCAGGGAAGTCCCTTAATCACCTATATTCCAATATAAAATAAAATGTTTTGGAAAAAAACACATTACAGAAAATTTATCATTTTTAAGCATACAGCTCAGTGGTATTGAGTATTTTCACATTTTTGTGCAAGGAATCTGCAGAACTTTTTCATCTTACAACTAAAAGATGTGATACCCATCACATCAGTAGCCAGAGGCCCTCACACACAGTCACGCCAGCACCCAGACAACTCTAAGGGCCTGCCCTGTGGCTCAGCGGTAAAGACTCTGCCTGCAGTGCAGGAGGTGTGGGCTCGATCCCTGGGTCGAGAAGATCCCCTGGAGACGGGAATGGCAACCCACTCCAATATTCCTGGCCTGGGAAATCTCATGGACAGAGGAACCTGGCCATCCCTACTCCATGGGTTGCTAAAGAGTCGGAGATGACTGAGAGACTAAACAATAGCAGCATTATCCTGTGAATACCCAGAGACTTCCATACTGCCAGCCAGCACCCAGATAAATGCACACTCAAGCACACCAACACACACACAAAACCTAAGGACTTGCACATGCTCACAGCAACCCCCAGAGATCCAGACACACAGAGCTGCTGTCACAGGTGTTTACCAACCCATAAACAGCCTGAGACTTAACACACACAACTGGACAAGACCTGAGACTCAGCACCTCTTAGCCCAACACCCACACACCTCTTTGGTGTGTCAATAGCTGGAGGCTAGCACTATCAGACGGAGAAGGCAATGGCACCCCACTCCAGGACTCTTGCCTGGAAAATCCTATGGAGGGAGGAGCCTGGTGGGCTGCAGTCCATGGGGTCGCTAAGAGTCGGACACGACTGAGCGACTTCACTTTCATTTTTCACTTTCATGCATTGGAGAAGGAAATGGCAACCCACTCCAGTGTTCTTGCCTGGAGAATCCCAGGGACAGGGGAGACTGATGGGCTGCCGTCTGTGGGGTTGCACAGACGCGACTGAAGCCACTTAGCAGCAGCAGCAACACTATCGGATCAACACCTGAAGATAATGAAAGAGTTCAGCCAATGCTGAAAAACCTCATCCAGTCACAGCTGTACCCAGAGTCCCCTTGATGGTCATGCCACTCTCTGGAGATTGACACAGAGCTGTGCCAACCTCCAGAGACACACATGTCCAGCTGTTCCAACACTTGGACACTCACACCAGTGCCAGGAGATCTGAATGTGCAGTTCTGCTGACAGTCGCAGACGTGCACAGTCATCCCCGTCACCCAGAACCTCACAAAGTCATTCTAACACCTCACATCTCACACTAGCACCTGGGGAGACACATACTCAGTTATGCCAACACCCTGAAGGTCACAGACTTAACCACGGCCACACCCGCTGATGCCTACACAACCGTGTACATCGTTGGGGTGTATATACCTTCTCTACAAAGGTATATACGATCACACCAAGGACTCACACACACCTGTGTTCATTCACACTGGTCCCGCCCCAGCCCTGAAAGGGCTGGTGGGGAGTGGGCCCTGTGGCCCCTGGCCCCCAGCTCTTCCTCCTCCTAGGCCCAGGGTGGATCCTCTCAGCTGGCAAAAGCACCCGGGCAGTTGGAGAGGAGGGCTGTGGTGACTCTGCCCCATCCACCCCTCCAGATGCCCCCCAGTCCCCTGGCACAGGCGACTCCGCTTGCTCAGCCACCAACCTGAGCCGCGTAGCCGGTCTGGAGAAGCAGCTGGCCATTGAGCTGAAGGTGAAGCAAGGGGCAGAGAACATGATCCAGACGTACAGCAATGGCAGCACCAAGGTGGGAGCAGCATGTGTGCACACCCCCTACCCCGTGTGCATGTACACCTGCGGGCGCATCACAGGCTGGAGCGTGCGGTGGGGGGTGGGGTGGCACCTCCATCTGCCCCCCAGGAGGCTGGGGCGCTCTGGGTTGGGGACAGAGGGCTGTGGAGTGACTCTGCAGCAGGATTGGAGTGTGGGCAGCTTGGGTGGGGGCAGAGAGGAAACTGGATGACTGTGGGTGACGTCAGATCAACACGTGGCAGAGACTCCCTCACCACACTCAGTTACCCCCAGAGACGGGGCAGCACGCAGCCTCTCACTGCTGGTGGCATCTCCGACGTACACACAGATCAACGCCTAGATGCACACGTGTTACCATTTAGTGGCTCAGTCGTGTCCGACTCTTTGCAACCATATGGACGGTAGCCCACCAGGCTCCTCTGTCCATAGGATTTTTTAGGCAAGAATACTGGAGTGGGTTGTCCTTTCCTCCTCCAGGGGATCTTCCCAAACCAGGAACTGAACTCATGTCTCCTGCGTTGATAGGCGGGTTCCTTACCACTGAGCCACCGGAGAAGCCCAGATGTATATACTGTCATCATAATATCTAGAGACACACCCGTGGTCATAACAGCTTCTAGAGACACACAGTGGCATATCACCACTGAGACACACACATACACCGTCATAACGTCTAGATTCACAGCAGTAACAACTCTCAGAAACACGCGGAGGAAAACCACCACAGTCGCCTCTAGACATGGAGAGACGCACGCCGTCATAGAACACCCAGGACACGCAGCACAGGCCAGCAGGACACCTAGATGCACAGACACACACATCATCAGTTTTTCACACCCAGAGATCAGAGTTGTCACACAGACGTACCCCTAGTTGTACCAACACCAAGTACACAGTCACAGGTTGGCAGCAATACCCAGAGACACTGACACCCACGGACAGAGTTAGACCTACAGCTAGAGACCCAGAGAGCATCCATGCCTGTGAGTGCACACACAAACGTGAATACTGCACAGGAGGACACAGACCATGCAGAACTTTTCTTAACCTTTTATTGATGTGTAACAAATGGACGTCAAGTGCAGAAAACCTAAGTGTACAGCCAGTGAATTTTTGTCTAGGTACCCACCGCCCTTACTGAACCTTTCCTGTCACCCAGAAGTGCCCTCCTGCCCTCTTCAGTCAATACCCAGTCTTCTTTCATTACAGACTGGCAGTGCCTGGCTTTTTTAGAGTTTATTTCATCTACTTTTATTTTTGGCTGCTCTGGGACTTCATTGCTGTGCTCAGGCTTTCTGCAGCTGTGGCGCGTAGGGACCACTGTCTAGTTGCAGAGCATGGGCTTCCCATTGCAGTGGCTTCTCTTGTCATGGAGCTCAGCCTCTAAGTGTGTAGGCTCAGTAGTTGTGGCACATGGGCTTAGTTGCCCTGCTGCGTGTGGAATCTTCCCGGACCAGGGATCGAACCTGTGTCCCTTACATTGGCAGGTGGATTCTTAACCACTGGACCACCAGGGAAGTCTGTGAGTGCCTGGTTTTGAACATAGCACCAAGTCAATGGAAAAATCCACCACCAGTTCCTGGCACTTATACACACATACGGTCCTTGGCTATGCCCAGTCAACCCTGTACTTGAACTGCATACACCAACAGCAGAACCCTGCTTCCTGCAACTGCCTACAACTGCCTCACACCCAGTTCACCCTGGACTCACCCATGTGGCTACAGGCAAGGCTACGCCCACCATGGGGAACACTCACACACATAGGCCATTCTAACAGCTGACATGAATATGGTGCCTGCTGGTGCCAGGCACAGTTCTGAGCCCTACACACAGATTACCTCCTTTAATCCTCAGCCCAGTGGTGGCTGGTGCTGTTAGAACACTCCCCTTCCTGCAGATGAGCAGATGGACCCAGAGTGGTTGAGCAGCTTGTCCAAAGTCACACAGCTGTTAGGTGGCAGCTGTCAGGATTCACATGCCACAGGCTCCACCTCCCTTCAACACCCAGGACCACATTCTGTCATACCTACACGTGAATTCTCTGTCACCCAGAGCCTGCCTGGGGTGGGCACCAGGGCAGGTGATCAGACCCCCACCTGCCCAGTCTTCCCCTCACGGCCTGTCTCTGCCATCAGGACCGGAAGCTTCTGCTGACAGCCCAGCAGATGCTGCAAGATAGTAAGACCAAGATAGATATCATCCGCATGCAACTGCGCCGGGCACTGCAGGCCTGCCAGCTGGAGAGCCAGGCGGCCCCAGACGAGGCTCAAGGTGAGTCCATCTCCCTGAGACGGCACCCCCTGCGTTCCACCTTGCAGAGTTCAGCTCCCAGCCCCACAAGGGGTCCCTTTCTAAGGCAGGGAGGTGGGTGCTGTGACTCACCGTGCTAAAATGAGTTCCTGACCCTCCCTGGGCCCCAGTTTCCCATTCTGTTCCACTCAAGATTTGCACGTGATCAGTTACTGGCACACTACAGCTCTTGGACCAAATCTGCTGCTGCCTTTTTTTTTGTTGTTTGTTTTGGAAATACTGAAAACCCAGCCGTGCCTGTTCATTTACTGTCACCTACGACTGCTTGTGCACTGTGCCAGTGGAGCCAAGAGGTGGCAACAGAGCCTGTGGTCTGCAAAGACAAAAATGTTTACCCTTTGGCTCTTTAAAAAAAAATAATTCAGTTTTGGCTGTGCTGGGTCTTCGCTGTGTGAAGGCTTCTCATTACAGTGGCTTCTTTTATTGTCGAGCATGGGTTCTTGGGCTTCGGTAGCTGCGGCTCACGGGCTCTGGATCACAGGCGCAGTAGTTGTGCAGCAGGCGTTCAGTTGTCCTGCAGCATATGGAATCTCCCTGGACCAGGGGTTGAATCCATGTCCCCCGTGTTGGCAGGCAGCCTCTTAACCACTAGACCGCCAGGGAGGTCCTACCCTTTGGCTCTTGATGGAAAAAATGTCTGGACCCCTGGGCTAGACAGTGGCCTTGCTGTGTTGGCCCCAGTAATATGAAACTGGGTGTCCACAGCATGTGTGTGTTTCCTATGTATCTCAGCGTCTGAATGCCGGAGGACGTCTCAACCCAGTTGTCATCCTGAATTTGAGACAGGCTGTGTTGTATGCATCAGTTCTCCAGGCATCTCATACAAGGGGTGACTGTACTAGTGACATTTGTCAGTGTTATTGTGGTATTTGCTGTGGGGACCAGAGTTTGCACACATGCCCCATAACTCTGAGAGTTCCTGTGTCACCATGAGAGTGTGTCAGCTGTTGGTGGGTGTTAGTGTGTTTGGACTGCTCCACCACCATACCACAGACTGGGGATGAGGGGGCATGGAAACAACAGACATTTATCTCCCACTGTGCTGGGGGCTGAAAGTCCAAGATCAAGCCGCTGGCAGATACGGCGTCTGGTGAGAGCCCTCTTGGGGATTCATAGATGGCTGCCTCCTTAGCGTGCCCTCGCATGGTAACTTTTGGTGACAGCCTAATCTTGTCCTTGTAAATGTAAAAGTCTTGATGACCATCTGGGCACATATGACAAAAGTCTTGGTGGGTGCCGCACAGCTGTGGGCGAGTGTGACTAGGGATGCTTGAGACTGCAAGACTGTCCTTGAAATCTACAGCCGGGATAAGCATGACTGTGACCTTGTGTCTGTGGGTGACAGGTTTCCTGCACCTAGGTGACAGTGTGTCCTTGTGCCTACTCCCTGTTCCACTGGGTGACTGTGGCTGTGTCCTCTGTTGGGCTGTGGCTGCAGCCCTGGGACTGCACTCTGAGCATGAAGCCAGCCTGTTTCCCTGTGACACTGGGTCTCTGTGTCTATGATTATTGCTCATGCTGCCCTGACTGTATGACATCGTGACAGCATTTCTTTTAAAGATTTTTTTTTTTTCAATGTGGACCATTTTTTTTTTGTTATTCAAAAAAAAAAACGTTTATTTTTAATGGAGGATAATTGCTTTACAATATTGTGTTGGTTTCTGCCATACATCAGCATGAATCAGCCATAAGTATATGCGTATGTCTTCTCCCTCTTGAACCTTCCCTCCCACCCCATCCCACACCTTTAGGCTGTCATAGAGCACCGGTTTGAGCTGCCTGCGCCATACAGCAAATTCCCACTGGCTGGCTGGGCCACACGTGCTGGTGTATATACGGCAGTGCTGCTCTCTCTATCCATCCCACTCTGCTTCCCCCACTGTGTCCACAAGGCCTCACTGAATTTGCTACAACATTGCCTCCATTCCATGCCTTGATTCCCCGGCTGTGAGGCACGTGGGACCCTCACCCCCCAACCGGGAGCAAATCTGTACCGCCTGCCCTGGAAGGCAAAGTCCTAACCACTGGACCACCAGGGAAGTCCCGTGCTGGCATTTCTTTGCCTGTCCCTGTGCCTTATCTGTGTGGCAGTGTGCCTGTGCTGTCGTGATCCTCCCTGGGCTGGAATTAGAGCCCCAGGAGTTTTGCCATTGTGTGACTCTGTCCCGACTCAATGGACGTGAGTTTGGGTGAACTCCAGGAGTTGGTGATGGACAGGGAGGCCTGGCATGCTGCGGTTCATGAGGTCGCAAAGAGTCGGACATGACTGAGCGACTGAACTGACTGACTGACTCTGTCCCATTAGGGTGTTTATGTTTTGTGACTTTCCCTCTGTCCCTGTGACACTGTCCTTTTGCTGGGAGTTGACAAGGTGTATAGGGCTTCCTGGAGAAGGCAATGGCACCCCACTCCAGTACTCCTGCCTGGAAAATCCCATGGATGAGGGAGCCTGGTGGGCTGCTGTCCATGGGGTCGCGAAGAGTCGGACACGACTGATGTGACTTAGCAGCAGCAGCAGCAGCAGCAGCAGCAGCGCCGCCTGGGAAGCCCTATGCTGCTGCTGCTGCTGCTGAGCCGCATCAGTCGTGTCTGACTCTGTGCAACCCCATAAACGGCAGCCCACCAGGCTCCCCCGTCCCTGGGATTCTCCAGGCAAGAACACTGGAGTGGGTTGCCATTTCCTTCTCCAGTGCCGGAAAGTGAAAAGTGAAAGTGAAGTNTGCTGCTGCTGCTGAGCCGCATCAGTCGTGTCTGACTCTGTGCAACCCCATAAACGGCAGCCCACCAGGCTCCCCCGTCCCTGGGATTCTCCAGGCAAGAACACTGGAGTGGGTTGCCATTTCCTTCTCCAGTGCCGGAAAGTGAAAAGTGAAAGTGAAGTCGCTCAGTCGTGTCCGACTCTTAGTGACCCCATGGGCTGCAGTCTACCAGGCTCCTCCATCCATGGGATTTTCCAGGCAAGAGTACTGGGGTGCCACTGACTTGGTAAAGAACCTACCTGCCAATCTGGAAGACATAAGAACTGCAGGTTCGACTCCTGGGTTGGGAAGATCCCCTGGAGAAGGGACTGGCACCCCACTCTAGTATTCTTGCCTGGAGAATCCCATGGACAGAGGAACCTGGTGGGCTCCAGTCCATGGGGTTGCAAAGAGTCAGACACGACTGAAACGATAGCACATAGCGGAGCATAGACAAGGTATATATCTGTGTCTATAATATCAGTCTTACCCGTGTGTGGCAGTGTGATGGCATCTCTGTAAGAGTGTGTGGGTATGTGTGTTCTAAGGCTTACACTAGTGACAAAGTGACAATGCCAAGGTCATCCTCTGAGTGACAGTCTGATGACAGTGAACAGGAACACCATTCCTGTTCCTCCAGCTACGTTGTATTTCATGGTGTGGGAGGTCACCATTCATTTACTCTGACCCCTCCTAGAGGAAATGAGGTGTCTTCCAATCTTTTGCTCTTAAAAAAAAAGGCTACGAATAACCACGTATAATACATATATCAAGGGAAATTTCCTGGCAGTCTAGTGGTTAGGACTCTGCACTTCCACTGCAGGGGAGGGGGGGTTGCAATTCAGTTCCTAGTCAAGGAGCTAAGATCCCATATGCTGCATGGTATGGCCAAACGAAAACAAAAACAACGTATATCGAGTGCAAAGTTGTTTCTATGGGATAAAGTACCTGAACTGGGATTGCTAAATCAAAAGGCAGATACATTTATAATTCTGACAGAAATCTCCAAACTGCCTCCATTGGTTGGAAAGCAACTTGTGTTCCCATCAGCAACGTATCTCTTCTTAAGTGTGTATTTTATTTTTGTTTATTTGGCTGCATTGAGTCTTAGCTGGGGCACACAGGATCTTCACTGCATCATGTGGGATCTTTCCTTGAGGTGCAGACTCTCCAGTTGTGGTGCGCAGGCTCAGTAGTTGCAGGGACATGGGCTTAGTTGCTCCGGAGCATGTGGGATCTTAGTCCCCTCACCAGGGATCGAACCTTCATCCACTGCAGTGGAAGGCAGATTCTTAACTGCTGGACCACCAGGGAAGTTCCCTAAATATGTGTTAATTGTGGGTCTGTATATAAGACTGCCCCTGGGTGGCAGCTTAACTACATCCCTGGGACTGGCTCTGTGGGGGATGGTGTCTGGATAAAAGAGTGACAGCATCCTGGTGCATGTGTGGCTGTCTGCCCGTGGGTGATAGTGTGACAGTCCCCATGACCCCCTATCTTGGGAGGGAGTGATGCTTGTTGACGGCTATCTGTCCCTGGCCAGTCTGTAGATGGCTGCATGTCTGTAGAACCAGGATGGTTGGAGACAGCCCAGGGCTCAGGCTGGCCTCACTGCCTCGTGTCTCACGGCCACAGGGAGTCCGGACCTGGGGGCAGTGGAGCTGCGCATCGAGGAGCTGCGTCACCACTTCCGAGTGGAGCACGCGGTGGCCGAGGGCGCCAAGAACGTGCTGCGCCTGCTCAGCGCCGCCAAGGCTCCGGACCGCAAAGCCGTCAGCGAGGTGAGGGGCGGGGCGTCGACCCAGAGAGGTGGGGCTTCAGCAAGGGATGGGGACTCATGTTTCAAGTCGGACCCAGATGATTTGAGGGCTGGGGCTTCCGGGGAGGAGCTCCAGGTGGGACTTAGCCGGCCTGGGGGAGGGGCGTGCCGGATCCCGCCCCCAGCCCGGCCAGGCTTCTCCCACCGCAGGCCCAGGAGAAGCTGACCGAGTCCAACCAGAAGCTGGGGCTGCTTCGGGAGGCGCTGGAGCGGCGGCTTGGGGAGCTACCTGCTGACCACCCAAAGGGGCGGCTGCTGCGCGAGGAGCTCGCCGCGGCTTCCTCCGCAGCCTTTAGCGCCCGCCTGGCCGGGCCGTTCCCCGCCACGCACTACAGCACCCTGAGCAAGCCTGCACCACTCACAGGTGGGTCCCGACACCTCCCGCGTCCTCCCCCGCTTATGCCCCAAATCAGGACCCCACCCTCCTAGCCCTAGACTCCTGCCCCTCTGAGCCCCCAGCCCCAAACCTGCAGCTGGAATCTTAATTCTCCCCAGTCCTGGACTCCCATCCCACTGTCCCCTCCCTTCTCCATTCACCCCAACCCGGGAGCCCTGGACCCCATTTCCCCACGCCAGACAGACCCATGGACCTTAGACTTCCCACCCCACCTTGCCCTCCCAGAGACTCTCGCCCTTGTCTTCGCATCCTTGATCCCTGGGTGGGGAAGATTCCCTGGAGATGGAAATGGCACCCACTCTAGTATTCTTGCCTGGGAAATTCCATGGACAGAGGAGCCTGGTAGTCTGTAGTCCATGAGGTCGCAAAAGAGTCAGACACAACGGAGTGACTGAACAACAGCAGCACCTTTCCGCACCCCTCCCTGAAGGGTCCTGTCTTCTCTCTCCAGCCAGAGCCCTCGATCTCAGTCTCACAGTCCCTCACTCAGAGTCCTCAGTCCTGAACCTCCGACCCCCCACCCCCAGACTAGCCGGCCCCTCCCTTCCTAGCTCCGTCAGCCACTACCTCCCCAGACCAGTCCTATCATAGACCCCAGCCCCAGTGTCAGATCTCAGACTAGGCTCCCGAATCCTACCCTGGACGCCCCCAGTCCTGCCTGGCTCACCACCGCCTGGGCCTCCGGCCTGCACTCGGAACTGCTCTCCTGTCACCGAACCTCAGCATCTAGAGCCCTTCCCCAGACTGCCCAGCCCTCCCCCTTGCCCCCTGTTTCTCTCTTCTGGGCACAGCTGTCTCTGCTGCAGACCCCCTGCCTCACCCGGATTGTCCCTCACCAGCTCCCCCTTGCACGCTGGCCGCTTCTGCACATGCCCGCTTCACCTGCCACCCTTGTCCTGCCCCAGATGTAACCCACCCCATGAGCCTGCCCCTCTCTCAGGGACCCTGGAGGTGCGTGTGGTGGGCTGCAGAGATCTTCCAGAGACCATCCCTTGGAACCCTTCACCTTCGGTGGGGGGGCCTGGGACCCCTGACATCCGCACCCCCTTCCTGAGCCGCCCAGCCCGAGGTCTTTACGGCCGAACCGGAAGTCTCAGTGGCAGGAGCAGCCTCAAGGCTGAAGCCGACAACACCAGTGAGTGGCACTGATGTCCGGGAGGGATGAGGTGGGGTAGGCCGGGGGTGGTTCCTGATTTCCCACATTGGTAACATTCTGAAAAAGTCGTTCATCACACTCATTAGGATGGATACTGTAAACAAGATAAAATAACAGGTGTTAGGGTGGATGTGGAGAAGCTGGAAGGCTTCTACACTGTTGGTGGGAATGTAACATTATGTGGCCACCATGGAAAGCAGCATGGCAGGTCCTCGCATAATGAAACATAGAACTACCATAGATCTAGTATTCCTGCTTCTGAATAAATACTCAAGAGAGTTGGAAGCTGGATCTCAAAGAGATTTTGGTATACACCCATGTTCATAGCAGCATTATTCACAGTGGTCAAAAGGCAGAAGCAACCCAGTGTCTTGATGGATGAATGGATAAACAAATTGTGGTCCATCCACACAGTGGATTCCAGAGAAGTCTATTCTATACGAATATATCTATAACGATGGTAAATTTTATGTTACGAGTTTTACCACAGTGTGAAAATAAGTGAATGCCCACGTTTAAAAGTATGAATAAAAGAATGACGCTAAAGTAACTGCCTGTGTTGCCACCACCCAGGTCCAGAAATAGAATTCTCTGGATTTTCCAGCCTTAAAAGAGGACATTCTGAAGCATGCTACAACATGGATGAACTTGAGTACATCGGTGCAATAAACCAGCTGTAAAATGACAGGCGGGCTTCCCTGGTGGCTCAGTGGTAAAGAATGCGCCCGCCAGTGCAGGAGACACGAGTTTGATCCCGGAGTTGGCAAGATTCCCCTGAGAAGAAAATGACAACCCACTCCAGTATCCTTGCCTGGGAAATCCCCTGGACAGAGAAGCCTGGTGGGCTACAGTCCGTGGGGTCACAGAAGAGTCGGATGTGACTTGGCACCTGCGCCTGGGGGATACTTCTTGTCTTTCTGTTGTCGTTTAGTGACTAAGTTGTGTCCGACTCTTTGGCAACCCCATGAACTGTAACCTGCCAGACTCCTCTGTCCGTGGGATTTCCCAGGCAAGAAAACTGGAGCAAGTTGCCATTTCCTTCTCCGAGGGATCGTCCCAACCCAAGGATTGAATCCCTGTGTTCAATCCATGTGCCTGCGCTTGCTGCATTGGCAGGCAAATTCTTTACCGCTGAGCCCCCCTGGGAAGCCAACAAGTAGTATAGGGTTCTACTTACACGAAGTATCTACATTGGTTACGTTCATAGAGATGGAAAGAATAGTGGTGGCCAGTGGTTGAGGGGGAGGCGAAGTGGAGAGTTATTGTTTACCGGGGAGAGAGTTTCGGCTGGGAAGATGAACAGTTCTGGAGATGACTGCGGTGATGGTTACACAACAGTATAAACGTACTTGGTACCACTGAGCTGCATACTTGAAAATGATAATGATGGTAAATTTTATGTGAGTTTTACTACAATGTGAAAAGAAACGAATGCACACATGTAAAAGTATGGATAAAAGAAGAATGATAATAGAGTAACCGCCTGTGTTACCACCACCCAGGTCAAGAAATAGAATTCTCTGGAAGCCCTCTCATGCCCCCTCCTCAATTCCAGCCCCTTCCTCTGTCCTAGAGGTAGCTACTCTCCTCACTCTTACCGCTGTCATTTCCTCGCTTTTCTTTGTAGTTTTAGCGCCCATGTACCATCTCAAAGCAATGCAGTTTAATTTGCCTGTGTTTGAACTCCACATATGTGGAATCATACAGAATGTATTCCATGGTAACGGCTTCTTTTATTCAACATTGTGTGGGAGATTTATTCATACCGTTGCATGAAATTATACTTCATTCATTTTTAGCCCGGTTTAATTGTGTTAGACCGAGCCATATCAGATTGCTGTGTTTTGTTTTTTTTTTTTAGGTAAAAAATAGTTGAATATAAGAGATTTTATGGTTTAGCTAATTACCATGTATATGTTAATTCATAGGCAGATGTTTCTAGTTTAGAGCTGTTACGTAAGCATTATACATATGCATCTCCCAATGTATACTTGCTGGCATTTTTTTAGATTGAATACTTAGGAATATATTGCTGGAATTTATATATAGAAGAAAAGTGAATTTGGATCCCTGCCTCACACCACACACCAAAATCAACTGGAGATGGATTGAAGGGCCTAATGTGAAAGGCAGGACTGTAGAGCATGGTCAGTTAGCATAACAGAATATTATAGGGGAAGAGAGGATTTCTTTATTAATAAGATATAAGAGATTATCCCAGAATCTCCTGACATCCTCCCCCGACCCCTGTTCCAGATGAGGTGAGCACTGTGCTCAAGCTGGATAACACAGTGGTGGGACAGACATCCTGGAAGCCATGTGGCCCCAACGCCTGGGACCAGAGCTTTACCCTGGAACTGGAGAGGGTGAGTTAGGTGGGCGAGTGAGAGGGCTGGGAGGAGGAAGGGCCTGGGGCCTCAGGCACCCCAAGTGACAGCCCTCTTCTTCCCTGAGGCACGGGAATTGGAGTTGGCTGTGTTCTGGCGGGACCAGCGGGGCCTGTGTGCCCTCAAATTCCTGAAGTTGGAGGATTTCCTGGACAACGAGAGGCATGAGGTGCAGCTGGACATGGAACCTCAGGGCTGCCTGGTGGCTGAGGTACAGCCTGACCCCTGCCCTGAGAAAATGCTTTTTTTTTTTTTTTGGCTGTGCTGGGTCTTCATTGCTGCTCAGGCTAGTCTTGATTTGTGGCACATGTGGATTTCTAAATGCATTGGCTTTTCTTGTGGAACACGGGTTCTACGGTGCATGGCCTTCAGTAACTGCAGGATATGGGCTCAGTAGTTACAGCTCCTGGGCTCCAGAGCGCAGGCTTAGCAGTTGTGGCACACAGGCTTAATTGCTCTGCAGCATGTGCGATCTTCCCGGACCAGGGATCGAACACGTGTCTCCTGCCTTGGCAGGCGGATTCTTCACCGCCAAGCCACCAGGAAAGCCCAGAAAAATGCTTTTTGTGTCTCTTTCTCCTGGTTTTCTAGAAGGGGAAGATGTGTTTTCCCCTTAGTCTCTGAAACTTGATAGGAAAGTACATTTAATTAGTCCCATGATGCATGACTAAAGTTGGGATTGGTTTCATTCTGAAACAAGATAATAAAAAAAGAATAGGAAAATGTCAAGCCAGAAAAGAAAAGCAAAACCAAGCAACGTATTATGGGGATTGCTATGAGAGCCACAGTTGAGCAGAGAGATTCCTTCCCCAGTGCTGTCAGGTTAGGGTCCTCATCAGGGGAGCCCGCCCCCGCCCCTTGGCACTATGGACATTTGGGCTGGAGAAGTCTTGGTTGCAGGACCGCTCTATGTACTGTAGGGTGCTGAGTCACATCCCTGATTCCCACCCGCGGGATGCCAGTAGCAACCCCGTGCAAGTTGTGACAGCTAAAAATGCCTCCAGACATGGCCAGCGGCCCCTCATTGAGAGCCCATAGTCTAAATGACGTTCCCAGCTGACCCCTTATCGCATGGCCAAACCCTGTCCTAAGTGCTCTGCTGCACTGACTTATAAATCCTCACAAGAACCCGAGCAGGAGGGACCGTTACTAGTTAGGTTTGACAGAGGAGGAAAGTGAGACACAGAGAAATAAAGTCACTGGCCCCCTCATTTAACCAAAATTATTCTAGAAATTCTTTAAATTTGCCCTTAAAATACTGATGTACCCTGCTTTATGTATTGGGCTGAACAGAAAGTTCGTTTGGGTTTTCTCATAAGATCTTATAGAAACTTGAAAAAACTTTTTGGCCAATCCAACACAGACACACACACACACACACACACACGTATACAAATTGCTTCCCTGGTAGCTCAAGATGGTAAAGAATCCTCCTGCAATGCAGGAGACCTGGGTTCAATCCCTGGGTCAGAAAAATCCCCTGGAGAAAAAAATGGCAACCCGTTCCAGTATTCTTGCCTGGAGAGTTCTATGGGCAGAGGAGCCTTGTGGGTTACAGTCCATGGGGTCACAAAGAGTCAGACACAACTGAGTGACTAACACTTGCATTTCACGTGTGTGTGTGTATACATATATGTATGTATTTATGTATTGAAGAAGGAAATGGCAACCCACTCCAGTATTCTTGCCTGGAGAATCCCAGGGATGGGGTAGCCTGGTGGGCTGCCGTCTGTGGGGTCACACAGAGTCGGACATGACTGAAGTGACTTAGCAGCAGCAGCATGTATTTATGTATAGATATATCTCCCCATGTCCTTAGCCCTAGGGGAAAATTCTTTTTTTTTTTTTTTTTTTAGCTGCTTGTTCAGATTTTTTTTTAAATTTATTATTTATTTTGGCTTTGCTGGGTCTTCATTGCAGCTCTCAGGCTGCTCTAGTTGTGCCTGGGCTCTAGAGTGCTTGGGTTCAGTCTTTGTAACTTGTAGACTTGATTGCCATATGTGGGATCTTTTGTTTCCTGACCAGGGATCGAACCTGGGCCCCCTGCATTGAGAGTGTGGAGTCTTACCCATTGGACCACCAGGAAAGTCCCCACCACTTGCTTAGATGTTTAAATACCAGTTTTCTTTGCAAAAAGATCAGACCATGTAAAAAAGATCAAAAATGTGAAAAAGGAACAGAATTCCCAGTGTATGCATGCTAAGTCGCTTCAGTCACATCCTACTCTTTGCAATGCTACAGACTCAAGCCCACCAGGCTCCTCTGTCCATGGGATTCTCCGGCTGAGAATACTGGAGTGTGTTGCCCTGCCCTCCTCCAGAGAATCTTTCTGACCCATGGATCAAACCTTCATCTCTTATGTCTCTGGCATTGGCAGATGGATTCTTTACCACTAGCTCAACCTGGAAAACCCTAGTATAAAAAATTCCCAGTGCACAGTATTAAAAAAAAACCCGGCTGTATAACTAACTCTGTGTTCAGGAATGGAATAAATATCAAGAGAGTCATTGGGTGCAAGTGAGTTTAAAGATTAACCTGAAAGAAGCTTTTCCTTGGCTGTTCGCTTGTGTCTGACTCTCTGCCACCCCATGGACTGTATAGTCCATGGAATTCTCCAAGCCAGAATACTGGAGTGGGTAGCCTATCCCTTCTCCAGTGAATCTTCCCGACCCAGGAGTCGAACCAAGGTCTCCTGCACTGCAGGTGGATTTTTTACCAGCTGAGCTACCAGGGAAGCCTATAGATACCAAAAGTGTACATTACTCTAAGTTTTCACTAGAAAGTGCTTTCAAAATTTTAAAACATTAGTCGCTTTTCAGTAATTTCTAACTAATTCACTAATTCCTAAAAATATCTGGAAAAATTCTTGAAATAGTCAAGGGCTATCTTACTATCTGGGTGAAAATTCTTACATGATCTCGTAATCCAGGACCACAGAAGGAAAGGAGCAGAGAAGAGCTGGCTTCACACGGCAGGGCCATGACATTATTCTTCTGTTAGGAAGACTGTCCAAAACCCAAGTGGATAATAGTGGTGGGTGGCCAGGGATAAGAGTTCTGAGGCAGTCCTGCTTGTCTTCAAGATTTACTATTTTTTTTTTTAAAGAAAGATTGTTGTTTCTTTTTTTAAAAAATGTTACTTATTTTTACTGTTGTCTTGGCTGAGTCTTTGTTGCGCCCGGGCTCTTCTCTAGTTGTGGCGGGCGGGCTTCTCATTGCCGTGGCTTCTCTAGTGACGGAGCAGGGCTCTGGAGCACAGGCTCAGTAGTTGTGGCTCACGGGCTCAGCTGCTCGGTGGCATGTGGGATCTGCCTGGATCAGCAATTGAATCTGTGTCTCCTGCATTGGCAGGCGGATTCTTTACCACGGGAGAAGCCCCCAAGGTTTACTTATAACATTCTCTTTTTCTCTTTTGTTCTCCCCAAAGTACCATCCTGTAGAACCTTCTGCAGTTCTGTTGTCTGTGAGCCTACAATAGTTGAGTTCTGTCGTAGATGGAATTGTTCCGTGACTGTGTCCTCCTATATAGTAGCCGCTAGCCACTTGAAGTCTGGCTAGTGTGACTGGGGGACTGATGTTTTCAGTCAGCTTACATTTTACTTCATTTCAGTAGCCACATGTGGCTAGAGGTGACCAGACTGGGGACACCCATAAAGTCACACGGTTCTATGACTTCAGCACCTTCCAGAAGATGTGATGCAGTTGGGAGAATTCCAGGAGACCAGTGGTTTCCCCACATGAGTGGACATCAGCATCATCACCTGGAAGGCTTGCTAGAACACACACTGCTGGGCTCCACCCCCAGGGTTTCTGATTCAGTGGGTCCAGGGTGGGTGGAGGTGCTGAGAATCTCCCTTTCCAGCAGGTTCCCAGGTGATGCTGGTGATGCTGGTCTGTGAGCACAGGTGGGGAGATGGGACGCTAAAGGAAGGGTAGTTCCCATTTGCCGGAGTCGTCCATAGGTCTTGTTGGATCAGAGCTGATCCCCACCCCTAGAAGAGGGCCTGCTTGCCTGCCTGCTTCTTGCTTTTGCAGCGTGGCTTTCAAGAGGTGTTCCTGTCAAAGGATGGACTGGCTTTGTGACCCCTTAATATGCTGCATGGTACTCTGTGGTTGGATGCAATGCCACAGTGACAGGAACCCCGGAAACGTACGGGTGTGCACGCCTATGACCCTGAGGCTTCCCCCAGCAAGATGCTAGAGGAGGGCCAGGGTCCTCATGTCAGCCCCTCCCCTCAGGTCACCTTCCGCAACCCTGTCATTGAGAGGATCCCCCGGCTCCGACGACAGAAGAAGATCTTCTCCAAGCAGCAAGGTGAGGGGATGAACCGGGGCAGGGCAGAGACCAGGGGTGCCGTGCGTGTCATGGATCCAGGCTAACATCCGGCCCCATGCCGCCCCTCCCCAGGGAAGGCATTTCAGCGTGCTAGGCAGATGAACATCGACGTTGCCACCTGGGTACGGCTGCTCCGCAGGCTCATCCCCAACGCCACGGCCACTGGTACCTTCAGCCCGGGGGCTTCACCAGGACCTGAGGCTCGGTCCACGGGGTAAGCGGGGGGGCGGGCCCTGGGAGGCCCGCTGCCCCTGGCTGCTTTCCCGGGTGCCAGGTCTTAGATGTGCCCTCCTTCTTTGTGCCGCAGTGACATATCTGTGGAGAAGCTGAACCTTGGGGTTGAGACAGATAGCTCACCCCAGAAGAGCCCTCTGGGTCCTCCTTCCAGCCCATCCAGTCTGGTGAGCACCCCACCTTGGCCCAGCTCGAGTTCCAAGCTCTCGCCAGGAACGTCCTTGGTCACACAACTTCTCTCTGCCAGAGCTAGAGTCTTATTTTCTATCCCAGACAAACACATGAGCTTGGGAGCCAGGCCACCTGGGCCCCACTCCTGCTCTGTTACCTCCTGTCTGTGTGACCCATGCCAAGCCGCTTCACCTCTTGGCGCTTAGCGCACCACCCTGTAACACGATCAAGTTTAAAACTCATGTCGATGACAGGGATCAAGTTAGTGGTTTCCTCCAGGCAGTCTATTGACAGGAGAGCGGACTCAGGAGAGCCTGCCAGCATGATGAAAATGTTCTGAAGCTTGATCTAGGTCAAAGGGCAAGTACACTTTTTCTGGAAAGGACCATATCGTCAGTATCTTCAGCTTTGTGGGTCAGACGGGTCACAGTGATGACTCGTCAATACTACTCTCAGAAAGCAGCAACATGTGATACAGACACGAAGGGGTGTGGCTGTGCACTGGGAAACCTTATGAGTGTCATATCCTTTCAGAAATCATGAGCTATTTTTCTTCTTTTGATTTTTCTCCTCAACCCTTTAAAAACAAAAAAATGACTCTTAGCTTACAGACTGTACAAAACACGGAGTTTACTAATCCCTGGTCTAGCTCACAGGCATCTGGGTAGACACATATGTAAGAGCTGGTCCCATTACCCGCCCCACTAAATGCATTTTATACCTCATTTTCTAAAAAATGGCAGCAGTAATAATATATGCTTCATGGCATTAAATGAGATCATTAAATAGATGAATTTGGCAAAAAAAAAAAAAAAAAAATCCAAAAGTTGAATAACACTGAATGCTGGAGAGGATGTGAGAGAACAGGCAGGCAGTCAGTGGCAGGCATGTGAATCACTACATCTTGGGAGGGCAAGCTGGTTGAGTTAAAAATGGGTATTATCTTGACCTGGATGTTCCATTACTGGACATCTGTGATGGCCATTCACACACATGCACAAAAAAATGCTTGAATGAGTATGAAATACATCTAGAAAGGTACCCATGATATCATTAACAGCAGCTGGCTCTGAGGAGAGCAGCTGGGGCAGGAAAAACTGTATTTCCTACTGTATACCTGTTTGCACTGGTTGAGCTTTTAAAACTATCTATAATGGGGAATGATGGACCAGTAGGTAAATTTTCTCCAACTTAAATTTTTAATCTTGATTCTTCATTATATATTCATATGATGTAAAGAATTAGGTTGTTCCATAAGGCTGTTACCTATAAAGGCAATAAGTCAGAAGTATTGGAGCTTCAGCAATAGTCCTCCCAATGACTGTTCAGGGTTGATTTCCTTTAGGATTGACTGGTTTGATCTCCTTGCTGTCCAGGGGACTCTCAAGAGTCTTTTCTAGCACCACAATTCAAAGGCATCAGTTATTCAGCGCTTAGCCTTCCTTGTGGTCCAGCTCTCACATCTGTACTTGACTCTTGGAAAACCCATAGCTTTGACTATACAGAGACGAGAGGTCAGATTGGAGATGGGTCATATCCATTGTGGTTATGGGTTATTGTACTCTGACCTCCTCTCTCTGTCACAGAGTTCTCCGATCCAGGCAACAACCACCACTCCGGAGCTGCCTTCGGAGACCCAGGGGACACCAGGCCCCACGCTGTGCAGGTGACACCCCTCCCCTGGCCACCACCCACCACCCCTGCCCACTGTCCCTTCCCCACCAGTCCCGTCTTTCTGCAGCCCTCTGAGGAAGTCACCCCTGACCCTCGAGGATTTCAAGTTCCTGGCAGTGCTGGGCCGGGGTCACTTTGGGAAGGTGAGGTATGGGGGGTAAGGAGTAGGGGGGCTGGGGGTCCACACCCCCAGGTCCTTAGACTGGCCACTAAGGCCACCCCTGTGACCACTGTGGTTTCAGGTGCTGCTCTCTGAGTTCCGGCCCAGTGGGGAGCTGTTCGCCATCAAGGCTTTGAAGAAAGGGGACATTGTGGCCCGAGATGAGGTGGAGAGGTGGGGAGCCTGCTCATGCCCTCTGAGAACGTCAGTCTTCTCTTCCTGGAAGCGGGAGACCAAGCACTCCCTTCCCGGGAGCTGCTGTGAGAATGATTCATAACAATCATTCCTACTTACTAAGCTAGTTGTCGTTGAGTTGCTAAGTCGTGCCTGACTCTTTTGCGACCCGGTGTAGCCCACCAGGCTCCTCTGTCCATGGGATTTCCCAGGCAAGAATACTGGAGTGGGTTGCCACTTCCTTCTCCAGGGAATCTTCCCGACCCAGGGATCGAACCTGGGTCTCCTGCATCGCAGGTAGTCTCTTGCATTGCAGGCATATTCTTTTACCGACTGAGCCACCAGTATTTCTTAACAAGCACCCATCATGTCCTTTACATTCCTCTAAGAGGTCAACACTGTTATGGTCCCAGTTCTGATGGCACAGAGAAACTGGGCAAGTTGCCCAAGGTACGCAGGTAGTCTCTTGCATTGCAGGCATATTCTTTTACCGACTGAGCCACCAGTATTTCTTAACAAGCACCCATCATGTCCTTTACATTCCTCTAAGAGGTCAACACTGTTATGGTCCCAGTTCTGATGGCACAGAGAAACTGGGCAAGTTGCCCAAGGTCACATAGCCAGTAAGCAGCAGGTCTGGGATTTGAACTTAGGGACTTGGGTTCTGAAGCCTGTGCTGTTAATGGTGCCATGTACTGACTCTGCTTTGGGGTCAGGACCCTGAGTTCAAATCCTGCCTCTGCTACAGATGTGCATAGAAACCTTAGAGTGTTCACTTTACCCTCCAAACCTCAGCCTCCCCATCTATAAAAGGGGAGTAAGCCTTTCTTGCAGGGTTGCTGGGTGGATTGAAAGGGAGGATGCCTCTAAAATAATTCTGCAGAGTGCCTTGCGCCCTGTAGATGCCCAGTAGAGGCACTGAGATCGTCCCAGTCCTCTTGACATCCTTTTATTAACCAGGAATCCGACTTAGGCGGGCTTAAGCAAATAGAGGAATTTATTGCTCTAGATCAGAAAAGTCCAGGGGTGCACTATCTTCAGGCATGGCTGTATCCATATGCTGAGTTGACGTCTCTCACTTCTGCTTTTATCTGTGTGGGCTTTGCTTGTACTCCCTTCATAGGGTCAGAGATACCTCCTACTTCAGCACTTTAAGGCTCATCTGCCAGCTTTGGCCCTTATCCCTTATTCATTCCAGCAGAAATCTTGAGTTTGAATCCGTTGGCTTGGCTTGCCCATTCATGAGCCAATTCCTGGCCTGGGAGATGGGGTGCTCTGAAGGGAAGTAACAGTTCCCTGGTGGTTTCCCAAAAGGAAGTCAGGGACTGTTACTAGGATAATGGATGGATTCTGGGTGCCTCTTGAGCAGGTTCAGACGCATTAAGCAGCTTGCCCAAGCGTGCACAGCCGTTGATGGCCCTTGAGCAAACATCTGAGATTGAAGACTAGGGAATGACGGGAGTCAAGGGTAGTGAGCTTCTGCGTTCTCTCACCCCTCTCCCCTCCCCCCTGCCCTGCCCAGCCTGATGTGTGAGAAGCGGATCTTGGCAGCTGTAACCAGCGCAGGACACCCCTTTCTGGTGAACCTGTTCGGCTGTTTCCAGACACCAGAGCATGTATGCTTCGTGATGGAGTACTCAGCTGGCGGGGACCTGATGCTGCACATCCACAGTGATGTATTCCCGGAGCCCCGTGCTGTGTGAGCCTGGCACCCTGCCTCCCCACACCTGGAGTTACGGGGGACTGCGGGGGGCTTTTGACGATGTGGGAGTCTTCTGTGACCCTCCTACCTTGCCTGGAGACCCGGCTCCCTCATACCAGCCTCTCTCTGCAGCTTTTATTCGGCCTGTGTGGTGCTGGGGCTGCAGTTTCTCCATGAACACAAGATTGTCTACAGGTGTGTGTGTGTGTGTGTGTGTGCGTGCGCGCGTGCACGTTCACGCCTGTGGGCTCGTGCATACATGCATATACCCGCTCTGCCCACTGGCGGGCCCTCAGGCTTCAGGCAGAACCCACATCCCCACTCATCCCTCCTTACATTCTTCCACCCCCTCTCACAGGGACCTGAAGTTGGACAATTTGCTTCTGGACACCGAGGGCTATGTCAAGATTGCAGACTTTGGTCTCTGCAAGGAGGGTGAGGGGCGGGGTTCGGATCTGCGGGGCTGACTTCTGGGGTTCAGACAGAGAGGGGAGGTAATGGAGCCCCCCAGCCCCACCTGGCTTACCCCTGCTGGGTTCCTAGGGCTGGCTGTCTAGACCAGCCCATGATGGGCTGGGCTAGAGCTGTGACCTCCTTCATAACCTTATGTGGCCTTGCTGCTCCCCCAGGGATGGGTTATGGGGACCGGACCAGCACTTTCTGCGGGACCCCAGAGTTCCTCGCGCCTGAGGTGCTGACGGACACTTCGTACACTCGGGCTGTGGACTGGTGGGGACTGGGCGTGTTGCTCTATGAGATGCTGGTTGGTGAGGTGAGATCCCAGGCGGCTCCATCCTGCCTGTCCCTGGTAACCTGCTTGTGTGCTGGTGAGGTGGGAGGGTTGTTGTTTAATCACTAAGTCATGACCAACTCTTTGTGACACTGTGGACTGTAGCCTACCAAGCGCCTCTGCCCATGGGATTTTGCAGGCAAGGACACAGGAGTGGGTTGCCATTTCCTTCTCCAGGGAATCTTCTGATCCAGAGATCAACCCCGCGTCTCCTGCATTGGCAGGCGGGTTCTTTGTCTCCTGTATTGGCAGGCGGGTTCTTGGCCACTGATGCAGTAGGGGAGCCAGTAGGGGGAGGGTGTCAGATTCACCCTCCACTATGGGCTGTCTGGTTGAGGACAGGTAGCTCTGCCTCCTTGGCCTCAGTTTCTGCATCTGTAAATTGGGGTCCTTCCCCTCCCAAGTGAGCCGTGTCAAAGTACAGCTGTAGCCCTGGGTGAATGGAATCAGGTGTGGTATGGTCAGAGGGGCCTAATTCATCCAAGCTCTCCTTGTCCCAGTCCCCATTCCCGGGGGACGACGAGGAGGAGGTATTTGACAGCATCGTCAACGATGAGGTTCGCTACCCCCGCTTCCTGTCAGCTGAAGCCATTGGCATCATGCGCAGGGTAAGGACCCCTGCCCAACTCGGGGTGAGCCAGGGGAAGTGACCCTGGGGCTGGGAAGGGGAACGCTGACACGGAACTCCCTCCACCTAGCTGCTGCGGAGGAATCCAGAGCGGAGGTTGGGATCCAGCGAGAGGGATGCCGAGGATGTGAAAAAACAGCCTTTCTTCAGGGTGAATTCTCCCACCCCCAGGACCCATTCCCCCATGCCCAAGACCTAGTGGCTTCACTTCCAACGTTGTTACCTCCCTTCAACACCCACCTGCCTTTGCTTCCTCGCATTTACCCCCACTGACCTTCCTGCACCCACCCAAGTTAACTGCAGACTGGCCCATTGGGGAGCACAGCTCTGTGTATGAGCCCAGCCATCCCCCCTCCCCATACACTCATACTGTAACCCTTCCTGAGCCCCCAGCATGCCCCCCCACCTCTGTCGGTTGACTCTCTGTTGAGTCTCAAAGAACCAGACTCAAGACAGGTCGCAAGGAGCAGACCCTCCTGTGGTCTGCCCCGTGCCTCCCCTGGTGACCTCTCCCCCTCCTCGCCCTGCAGACCCTGGGCTGGGATGCCCTGCTGGCTCGGCGCCTGCCCCCGCCTTTTGTACCCACGCTGGCCGGCCGCACTGATGTCAGCAATTTCGACGAGGAATTCACAGGGGAGGCCCCCACACTGAGCCCACCCCGCGACGCAAGGCCCCTCACAGCCACGGAACAGGCGGCCTTCCGGGACTTCGACTTTGTGGCCGGGAGCTGCTAGCCCCCTTCCCCGCCCCTGCCCTCACCGAGCTGTTAGTAGTTTTTAAAAAGGCCTTTGGGGTTTGCCCCATCCATGCATCCTGTTTCTTTTTGCGCACAGTGATGATGGGGGCGGGGAGGAGTGCTTGGATGTGGGAAGAGTTGGGAAGGGAAGCAATGGGTGACTGGGGTGTAGGGAGTGATGAGGAGAGATGCCCTGGTCTGGGGTCATGTGAAGAGGGGCCAAGGGATGGTGGAGACTCAGGCTTGTGACTGGTGGAGAGCCTAGGTAGGCTGCAATGGGAGAGGGTTCAGAGTTGTGTACAGAGGCCCGTGATGGGCCATGGCTCGTGGGTAGGGACTTGGGGTTGTGTTGGGGGAGCTCAGGGCCACGATGAGCGAATGGTTGTGCGAGTCATTCCTGATGGCGGCAGGAGCGACTAGCGTCCCCAGACACTCTTGCTCTGCTCCCAGCGGAGGTCCCCAGGACTGCGACCATGGCGTTTTGCGCATGCTCCCGCGACTCCCGCTCTGCGTCTCTATGCCCCCGCGTGGCAAGTTCAAGAACTGCACGCTCCGGAGGCGTACACAGTGCCTTTGCCGCCTCCGCGCGGCCACCAGGGTGCTGCAGCCCGGACAGGACCCACCGCCCTGGGCTTGTCCGCAAAAAGATTTCATTCCCCGAAGTCTCTGCGCTGGGACCTGAGGCTTGACGCCGGGTGTGCCTAAAAGGAACTGAGGCCACTGTGCCGAGAACTGCGCAGCGAGCTGGCCTCCCAAGTGCTCCTGGTTAGGCCCAGCCCTCCATGGCTGCCCTTGAGACCTGCCCTTGAAGGCAGCAGGCGAAGCAGTTGGCGAAGCACTGCTTGGCGCAGCAAGATGTACACCCAGGGGTCCAGAATCTGGTTCCACGAGGCGAGGCGCACGGCCAAAAACAGCGGCCGCTGCAGGGAGTTGGAGCCCCAGCCTGCGACAGCCAGCACCACCACCACCTGCGGGAAAATGTGGTGTGAGCGGTGGGGCGGTGTAAGAAAAGGGGTCCGGGGAAGGGTAGGGTTGGGATGGGTGGGAGCGTGCCTGGGAAGTAAGGGGGCTGTGAGGAGGGACGCAATGTAAAAGTAAGTGGGAGTCTTAATTGGGAAGGAGCTGTGGAGGGGGCGGGGTGGGGGGCGCGGGAAGCGGGGCCTTACAGAGCATGGCAGAAGCAAAGTTATTCATTGGGTGTGCGCTCAAGCGAGAAAGAAGTCCCAGATACCCCAAAGGACAGAAGATGGAAGAAAAGGCTTCTCTGGTGCCTCAGTGATAAAGAATCTGCTCGCCAATGCAGGAAACGCGGGTTCGATCCCTGGTCTGGAAAGATTTCCCACATGCTAGCTGGGAGGCTGAGCCAGAGCACCACAGCTGCTGAGCCTGTGCTCTGGAGCCTGGGAGCTGCAACTGTCGAGCTCACATGCCTCTACTACTGAAGACCATGCATCCCAGAGCCCGCACCAGGCAATAAGACACTGGGCAAAAGAAGCCCGCGCACCACGACGAGAGAAAAAGCCCGAGGAGCAACTAACACCCAGCACGGCCAAAAATAAAATTATAGGGGAAAAAAAGGAAAGAGGTGGTGATGCTAGAAGGGAGCTAGGGAATGAAGGCACTTAGGAGGGTGGGCTTGGAAGGGGAGGCTTGCTGGACCCGGTGACCTATACAGACCCCCGGAAGGGGTAAGACAAGGGGCCCGGAAACAGTGGGATGTCAGAGGAAGAGAGCAAAGGGTGGACTCTGGCAGGTGGGGGCAAGAGGGCAGCGCCCTAGTTGGGTCAGGGAGAAAGGACTTGGGATGGAAAAGGGTGGGAGGGGTCACGGAGGGCGTGGGAAGGAGCAGGGTTGGAGTGGACCTGTGCGCCCCTCACCAGCAAGGGACTCCAGCAGATACACGACACCACCATGATGCCTACGAGCTGGCCCACCATCTCCACGTCGTGTGCGCGGGCTCTGCGCGAGGAGCCACGGCCCGGAGAGCCGCCCGGGGCGGCGGAGGCCGAAGCGACGGACGAGGCGGACGATGCGGAGGCGGAGCGGGGTCCGCGCCCTCCCCAGTGACGGCGGCTGTCGGGGCCTCCTCCGGAGGGGAACTGCCGTCGAGAGCGGCGGCGCCGCCAACGGGCGCGCAGCAGGGCCAGGCCGCTGAGCGTGTTGCACAGGAGCGCAGCGAGCAACGAAGCCAAGCCAAGGCCGGCGAAGAGGCCGGCGAGCAGCGCCTGGCGCCAGCCTCCCGCCGGGCCCAGCCCGATGAAGCACCACGTGCCGGGGTACTGCAGCTCATAGCGACCTACGCGCGCCAGCGGCAGCAGAGCCACGGCCAAGGCCACGGCGGCCAGCGCTGCCAGAGCCAGCCGCGCACGGGCCACCGAGACGCGGGCTGCGTGCAACAGCGGCCGCGTGACGCCCACGCAGCGCTCCACGGCCATGCCGCAGCCCAGCAGCAGCGGGCACAGGCCGAAGAAGACCATGCAGCCGCCCAGGAAGTGGCAGGCGCCGCCGGCAGGCGCGCGCCCCGCCGCGTACAGGCGCAGCACCAGCGCCCCGGGAATCACGTGGCCCGCCAGGTCGGTGGCCAGCAGGCTGGCGACGAACAGCAGGAAAGTGGCTGCTGAGCGCCGGCGCCGCAGACGGCCCGCGGCCTGCGCCAGAAGCCCCAGGGCCAGCACGTTGGACACGGCGCCCAGCGTCATGGAGAAGATGGGCAGCGCGGGCGATGCGCCCGCCAGGCCCAGCGGGGGCCCGGTGGACGTGTTGGGGGCCCCGGGTGCCGTGCACGTGGTCGCCTCGCCCGCCAGGCTCAGGTTGAGCGGCCCGCAGGGGCTCATGTCAGGTGCTGGGGGTGGGGCTGGGAAGAGGAGAGGAGGGGAAGGTGAAGTCCCGCCGTTGGCCTGGACCAGCTGGCTTTCCCCTCTCCGATCATCCCGACCCATCTGACTTCATGAATTCTCTTAGGGACCCTGTACCCATGGCAACTCTAAATGACTCTGCTGCCCCAGGCCTGATCCAGTTCTCCTCCGCTGCCCTCAATCGGCCCATCTCTCGCTCCCGGCCCCAGTGGGCCCCCACTGCACCCCTTCTCTGATCATCAGGGCTCACCTGGCTTCAATTCACCTGTCTCCAACCCCACTTCTGAGCCTTACGCACCCACCTGACACCCACCTTCCATTCTGACACCACCACAAATTCCTGAGCCCCTGGCCCCCTCTAATAACCATTAACCCATTTCTGATCCCAGGGGCCCACCTGACCTCATTGCCCCATCTCTGACCATCACTCTGGCCCCACCCTACATGCTCACAGCCCACCTCTCCTACCATGGGCACATTGCTTCCCCCCACACTTTCCCCTGGGCCATATCCCTGTCCCCTCCGCCCTCATCTTTGTCCCTATCACTCCATTTCTGTCCTCAAGGCCCCATCTCTGTGCCCACAGACCTGCCCCTTCGGCACCTCCCACCTGTCCTCAGAGCCCCAGCCCTGCGCCCCACACTCCCATCTCCAAGCTCCCCTGCTGTCTCCCGCCCAGGCCCTACCTCTGACCACTGCTGCCACCCCCTGGATGCCCAGCTTCCTCCTGCTGGCTCCCCGCCCCTGCCCCAGAGGCCTCAAGGCTGACCCATCACCATCCATTCCTTGATACCCCCTGGTGAGAGCTGAGAGGGCAGAACTGCTAGGTCTTCTGGAAAGAGAGGCTGGACAGAGGATAAGATCAACTGGGACAGACAGATGGGCTGAGAGTCAACACAGGAAGCACAAGCTGGGGGAGCCACATCCTTCCATGCCTGCCTCCCCCACTGACGGTCCTTGGGCCCAAGCCTTCTTACCTGGTGCTGCCTCGGACGCAGGGTCCCCATCGCCTGCCGTTTGGCCCCTGCTGCCCTGCTGCTCCGCTGCCCAGCTGCACCCCAGCCTGCTGCGCCCGAGCTCTCCGGCAGGCCGCTCCCTCCCCCCTCCCTCCCTCCTGGGGCGGCTCCTCCGTTCCTTGCCTCCTCCCGCTGCCCACTCCAGCCTCCAGGGGCCGTTCCACTCCGTGTATGCCTTCGGGGGACCTGGGTTGGCAGGGACCACCACCCCCCACACACACTCCTGGCAATGGTCAGGGACCACTCCCAGACCTTAGCTCCCCTCCTGAGGAAGTGGGGGCCTCCAGGAAGTTGGCCTGTCCTCCCTGCCCCGTGACCCTCTTCCCCTGGTGGGACGGGAGCAGCCCCCTTCCCCGCCCCCCAGGCGTGGGCCTCTTGCCTGCCTCATTAATAAAGCGGATAAAATCTAAACACTGGAAAATGTGAGTGTCGCCCAGGGCAGGCGGGGGCGGCTTAGGGGGGCTGCCGCTACCCCCAGCAGGGCTGTGAGGTGGGAAACCGAGCCCTGAGTGGGGCCAGCAGCAGCCCCTTGCCTTGCCAGAGCCTTCCTGGATGCTGGGTGGGTGATGGTGGGCAGAGCCTTCGGTAGACCAGTTTGGATAAGGTCCAGCCAGCCTAGGAGATCCGCCCATTATTTACACAGGGGCTTAAAGCCCAGGCGTGCAGCCAGTCATCCCCCAGGAAGGGAGAGGGAGGAGGAGGCTGAAGTGGGGCAAGGGGACCAGGAGGTGTGGTGACCGGTAGGCCGTCTCCTAGATCCTGCTTTAGGACATGGTCCCAAGTCACACACAGCCACACCTGTGGGCACACAGCTGCATCCTCACTCCCTGCCCCAAGAAGTAGAATCACATCCCTCAGGGGCACATGCGCACATGCACGCGCACGCAGACACACACACACACACACACGGTCTCAAACCCAAACGTACACAATTGTATCCCTTAATATTCCAAGACCCCGCCACCATTATGGCCTGTTTCCAGACCAGCAGCAGCCACATTCCTCAGACCCTTGGCATCAGCCACTGTCACCCCCAACACCAGGCACACCCATAGTTACAGACTCCAACAGCCTGAAATACAGGCCCTTGAGAAAGGGACCATCACACCCCTTGTTCCTGAGTCACAAAGTTGTGTCTGACTCTTTTGCAACCCCATGGACTGTAGCCCGCCAGGCTCCTCTGTCCATGGGATTTCCCAGGCAAGAATACCGGAGTGGGTTGCCATTTCTTTCTCCATGGCACCTTCCGGACCCAAGGATCGAACCCCCCTATCCTATACTGGAGGTGGATTCTTTACTGAGCCACGTGGGAAGTCCATCACCCTTTAGTGCCATCAAATAGTCTGACCCAGCACCCTGAGCAGTGAACCCAACCGCTAACACTGACGGAGCCCCTCAGCCACACCCCAAATCACCCAGAGATGCCCCTTAACAGTCCAAGACAGGCCCCACAGGTACACACTGCATATGCCTGAGACATAAGGAGTGGTAACCCCCTAGATACTCCAAGATCTAGCCGGTCACAGCCCTAGTAACAGCAACGCCCAGAGAAACCTGCTTACGGCACTGGACACCCCAAGATGCAGTCACATAGCCACACTCCACACAGAAGCCCCGCCAGTTACAAGCACCCTGGAGTGCAGACAGATGTCACACCCTATTCCCTCAACACAGTCACAAACCACCACCGAGACAGTCCTACCGCTCTCAACACCCAGACTCTCGGCCTCACCCCTTCTCAACCTGAGCGATTAACACAGACACACAAAGTGCACCCAGGTGCCCAGGGAATCCTGGAGTAACCCGTCCCTGCGCCCCTCTCCCGGGACCCACTGCCTGAGTGTTGGAAATGGGGAGCAGGCAGGCTCACACCTTGCCTCTCAGCTTGCCCCCAGACATTCCTGTGGGGACCTCTGGCTGGGTTCCCCTTGCTTCAATCCTTGCTCTTCCCTCCAGGTCTGGTGAGGGTCCCACCCACGCCTGCCCTCGTTCCCCCTCAATCCTCAAGGATGAAATGGGTTGTCAAAACAAGCACTCCAGGTTTATTACACTCAGCACAAAAGTATGGTGTGCCCTGGACACTGGCAGACCCCACACATCCAGAGTCAGCCTGGGCGGAGCAGGGGGCGTGGGTGGGTGAAGGTGCATCGTGATTGCTCCCCCACCAACGCCGAGCCTTGGGGTGGGTTTCTCCCCATCAGCACTGACTGGGGCAGGCTGAGACCCCATCTGAAGCCCACCTCATCTTTCTTTCTCCATGCCTTCTGGCCCAGACAGCAAAGAATCTGCCTACAATGTGGAAGACTGGGGTTCGATCCCTGGGTTGGCAACCCACTCCAGTATTCCTGCCTGGGGAATTCCATGGACAGAGGAGCCTGGCAGGCTATTCAGCCCATGGGGTCGCAATGAGTGGACAGGACTGAGCGAGTAACACTTTCACTTTCTGGCCTGGGGGGTCTCCAGGCCACTGGGTCAGAACAGACAAGGGCCCACTGCCTCTTGCCCACTGTTCACATCAGGCCAGAGGGTGGCGGCAAGCTTTGTTCGAAAGGGAGCAAGATTTGCACCCTGAGTAGGCGAAGAAGCTCCGGCCTTGCCTGGAAGCCTGGTGGCTTGCAGCCAAGAGCCTCATCAGGCGGAACGGGTGGGAGNTGGGAGGGGGCGGGTGGCTGGGGCCAGCTCTTAATTCAATTTGGAGCCCGAAGAGGATGGATTTCAGCTGCTACATTCTTTCCCAGCCCTGACCCACCCTCCTCTCCCACCCCAAAGCCGCCACACAGATCCAACAGCAGATAGATTCTTTATGTTCCAGACAGCAAATTCAGGTACAAAAGCCCACCACCATCATCCCTCCCTCCTGCCCCTTCGGTCTGGGGCTGAGCTGAGGGACACACGAGGGGGGCTGGGGAAGGAGGGAGTTTGGGGGGGTTTCACAGCAGACTAGTGTTTCAAATGTGGAGGTAACAGACTCCACAGTGAGGGGGGTCCTCTGGGGAGATGGGGGGGATGGTGGAAGAGGAGGGTATTATTGCATTTGCTGAGGGGGGGGACACACCCCCCTCCTGCATTCCCTGGATCAGGAAACTAGGGAGGTCACGACCCCCAAACAGAACCCGAGGCCCCAGGGAGATAGGAGGGACCAGTTTGGCAGCTGAGGCGGAAAGTACTGGGGGCAGGGAGGTGGGGGTGGCCACCCAATCTGGCTGGTCCCTCTCCACCACTGTGCCTGACCCTGGCTGAGGTAGGTGGGGAGGAGGGCCGGGGTGGGGGGCTGGGCGCCCCAGCCAGGCTGGGAACTGGCGAAGGGGTGGTACCGATTGGAGGAGGGGCAGAGGCCCAGCCCCACCTCCGCTCTGCATCATCTCCAGGCTACTGGGCTGGGCCAGAGCCAGACACTGGGGTCCAGGCTACAGTGTCTCCGCCCCAGAGGCTCCCACCAGGCCTGGCCCAAGTCATCTCGAGGTCCAGCGGAAGGCCTAGTAGCGGCCAACCTTGGCGTCCCCGATGGCCCCCCAGACGTCAAAGACAAACTCATCCGGGAAGGCGAAGTCACCCAGCCGTTCATCCAGGGCCTCAGCCAGCTCGTCCGGGTTCCTTTTGTCCTTTCCAAGCTCCACCATGGTGGCCGCTGGAGGGGGAAGGACAGGGGAGCAGAATGGAGGCGCAGATGACAGAGGGGCTCAGGGTAGACTTGGCCCTACAGGACCTACAAGCCCCTTTCTCCCACACTCCCACCCATCCCCAGACCCTGATGACCCTCTCCTCACTTACCCAACTCTGTGTCCCTGATGCCCATATAACTCTCCAACAGGTCATCCACCTTCTCAATGGCCTTCTCCTCAAAGGCTGAAGGCTGGGGGCGGGAAGAGGGACAATGACATTATAATAATGTGAATATACCTGTAATTATACTGAGCGCTGGGTTCAATTTTTTTAACACCACTTTTGGTATAGAAATCCATGGTTCTTCCTCATGACAACCCCAAAAGTGGCAGTATTATTAGCCCCATTTCACAGATTAGGAAACTGAGGTCCACTTGCCCAAGGAAGGTCTCAGAGCTGGGAGGTGGCAGAGGTAGATGGACATCCAGTGCCCAGAGGCCCTCAGCTAAGAGTGATGCTGCTACCTATGAATTTCACAGGAAAGTGGTGGTGGTAGGGGGGAGCGGGGAAGGACTTAGGGTCAGCTGGTACACTCACCAGATCCTCTACTGTGGCGGGACCCCGGGATCGGAGCCGGAGGGTCCCTCGGCCGGTGCCCAACTGGGGACCGGAGCCAGGGCGGCCACCCCCTGAACGCACGCTGATCATGTCTGTGGGAGATAGGGGGAAGGGGTGAGGACTGGAGGAGCCCAGTTCCAGCATGTTCTGGGCAGAAAACCAGACATCCAGGCCTCAGACCACCCTCCACCTTCAGCAAGCTTCTGTAAGCTTTGGGGGCACTGGGGGCGGAGGTGACCTCAGGAGGGCAGGTCTCCTGACCCTGGCTTGGCCGGGGTGTAGGAAGCACAGCCAGGGGCTAGGTTTGGAAAAGGGCTGGGAGGCTGGAGGGGACCACTCCTGTCCCCAGGGCCGGAGGGACAGGAAGGGGATGGGTCCTGGGTCTCTAGCTGCTTTCCCCAAGGCCAAGGGGGTTTAGCTGCTGGGCGGCTGACCAACCCTATCTGCCTGGGGAAGTGTTTTAGACCAACCCTATCTACCTGGGGAAGTGTTTTAGACCAACCCTATCTGCCTGGGAAAGTGTTTTAGAGTCCCCCACCCCCACACCAGGGACCTTGAGCCCATTCCGGAGAGTTAATGAAGCTGGACAAAAAAGTAGGGGGCCTGGCACAGGGCAGCCAAGCCTGGCTTCTTGGGGCTAGGGGGTTGGCCAGGTTGGGGGCGCTTGGCTAGGCTAATGGCTCCTGGAAGCTGGGTGTGGGGGCAACTTCCTCCTTGCCTCCATCCTCCTGAGCTGGGCAGAGAGCCAACACCCTCTCCCAGCAGAAGGGTGGGGCTGCCCCACCCCCCTTCCCACCCATTACCACCAGCTGGGCTTGGGCACCACCTGCTGCTGGCCTTTGGTACTGCAGGCGGGAGTGAGGGGCTGGGAGGGTGGTGGCGGCTGGCGTGGGGCGGGGGTAGGCGGCAGCCCCTCACCAAAGGCTTTTCGAGGCTCTGTGAGCTTCAGTGTGAAGGTGCGGCCTCGGGGTAGCTCCTTGAGCAGCCGGGCCACCTCGTAGTGCCGGCAGCCCAGCAGGCTCTGTCCATTGATGGCCTCGATCATGTCACCCACACTGATGAGCTGGATGTGGTCGATCACGCTGCCCTCCTTAATGCGCTGTGGGGAAAGGAGCTGTCAGCCTGTGTGGCTCCACCCTTGGGTTCTACCATCATAGGCTAGGCCTTACCCTCCAGACTCTGGGTGCCCCACACCCAGGTACCTTGATGAAGGCATAGCCAGCCCCATTGTCTGTGATGGTGAGCCCCAACGCCTCCTCCGACTTGAACACCTCCACTTCCTTACGCTGCCCCTTGACGTGGGCAAAGATGAAGTCCTCCAGCCCGATCTGTCCCCCCAGGAGCTTGTCCATGTCCACTTTGTGGGTGTTGAGGGTGCAGAACATCACCTGCAGGAGTGGGAGACATTCAACCCTCATCTCTTTCCCATGCCCTTTGCCAACTGCTACCTGAGGGGGAAGGAAGGAGCACTGGGAAGGGCCTGGAGGTATCCCCGCAGTGCTTGACCACCCCAGAGCCCAGTCAAGGCCCCCACTAGGATGTCAGCTCTGCTAGGGCTGGATTTCTGTCCTTGAAAAAAAACTCCCTACTGGTTCCAGGGCATAGAGCCTGGCATGCAGTGGGTGATCAGAAAATGCTTTTGGAATGAATGAAGGGGCACAGATACCCATCCTGCCTACTGAGACCCCTGCATCTACTTCCTGCAAGACCCCACTGTCACTCTCCTTGCTTCCTCCATTCCTCTGGCCCCTGAAATCCTTAGGGTTGGACCTCCCAATGAATCACAGCAGGGTGAATCTTGCATCTGACCTCCAGCTCCCACAATCTGCTGGGCTACAAACCCCTCAATGGAAGATGGGAATGTGGCATCCAGCTCTGACTGTCCATTCCCATAATCCACTGGGACTGAGGCCTCCCAGTGCTGACAGGAACTCAGCACCCAGTCCTGGTCTCCAGTTACCCACAATACATTGGGCTGCAGGTCTCCTAATGCATGCCTGACTGGAACTCAGTATCCAGCTGTGGCTACCAGCCCCCATAATCCACTGGGGTACAGGCCTTCCAATGCCTGATGAAACAGCATTCAGCCCTGCCTCCAGGTCCCCATAATTCACTGGGGTAAAGCCTCAGTATTTGCAGCTTCAGCACCTGAGCCATAGCTCACAAACAGGATGCACGCTCCAGCCTCTCTCTAGCTCACCATTAGGGAACCCCAGTGCCCGGCTCCCCAGTGGGTACCTCGGCAGCTGGCAGTCGGAAGGCCTCGGCAATCTTGCCATACAGCTCCTTGACGTTGGTGAATCCCTCGATGCGGCCAGTGGGACTGCCATGGGCCAGCTGGGTGTGGAACACGAGGCGGGGCCGCAGGGCGGGGGGAG
>SJYX01012405.1:273715-299064 GCA_006410675.1 Oreotragus oreotragus | reverse complement strand
GGCCGGGGGCGGGGGGGGGGGGGACCCCGGGGGGGGGCCGGGGGGGGGGGGGGGGGGGGGGCAAGCCCATTTGGGGGCCCCCCGCCCCACCTCCACCCAGGGGCCCCGGCTCCCCCACGCCCAGCCCACCACGGCCTGGCTCAGCCTCCTCATTTTCCACCAGAGGTGGCGCCTTTTTCCGCCGCCCCAGTCCTAGTGGCATGAGCAGTGAGAAGAGGGGGTGCGCCCAGGAAATCTGCAGGACAGGAAAAGGTGCTCAGGGTCTGCGTTGTAGCCTCAGGCCGCCTTGCTCCTACAGGCCCAATGAAATTATTCAGAGAACAGGCCTCAGTTCAAAATCGGGTCCCAGCTCAGAGCCAGGCAATCACCCAGCCAGATGACTGGCCAAAGGGAACCTGGGAAAAATGCCTCATATAAGTGATTCAGACTACCACGAGGGCATGACACTCTCTCTAAGTCCCTCATGTGTGTCTATTCACACACTTTTTCCTCCTAATAAACACTTTCACTTTAAAAAAAAATAAAAACCTGGTCCTAGCACTTACACACCTGCACGGAAATAATATCAGCTAATATCTACCATAACTGCTAGCTGCTCTGTGATCTTACTTTATCCTCACATCATATCATGGGGACCATATTATTGTCCCGATGTGATTACATGATGTACCATAATATGTGATTATGCCCATTTAATAGATGAGAAAATGGAGGCTCACGGTCTACGTTTCTCTATTTTTCTATTGGTTGCAATCATTAGTGCTGTGCACAAAAAATTTCTGACTCTTCCCTTTCAAAGTATGTAAGCAGATGGCATTCCTGGCCTCTTTATGACTGGGTTAAGGATATGACCAGTTCTGGACAATGAGTTGTGAGAGGAAGTGACACGTGACATTTCTGGGCTGAAGCATTTAATTACTGGAGCAAGAATCACCACAGATCTAATTTTCCCGGTAGGGTCACCAGCCACATTTGATGTGGTGGCAGCCCCATCAGGCCAGGCTCTGAGTGACTACAATGAATGAAACCCCTCCGCTAAGCTGCAATGGACATGTAGCAGGAACAAAAAATAAACCATTGTAGAGTATGACTGCTAAGATTCTGGGGGATGTTTGTTACTGCAGCAAACCTATCCTGACTGGTACACTTTTTTTCTTTCCTCTCCCTCCACTCTGTTTTTCTATCTCTCTTCCTCCCTCCCTCCCTTCAAACAAATATGTTTTGGGCACTAACTATATTCCATGCACCACTGTAGATATTGCCTTCAATAAGATAAGCAAGGTCCCACATTTCCTTACCCAGAGTAAATAAGGAGCCTGTGATGAAGGGTTAATGCATGAAGAAAACAATCTTATATGGATAAATTCTAAGAGTTTACAAATACACATACATATGTATGTGTGTCTGTATATATATATATGTATATGTCTGTATATATATATATATATATATACACACACACACACACACACACCATAGGTGTATGTGTTTAAGCAGATACATGCATGTGTGTGTGTGTGTATGTACGGTTTTAAAAGCTTTAATTAGGGAACTCCCTGGCAGTCCAGTGGTTAAGACCCAGCATCGGTCCAATCCCTGGTTGGGTAATGAAGATCCCACAAGCATGTGGTGCAGTAAAAAAAAAAAAAAAAGCTTTATTTAATAATTCAAAGCTGTAATTAATTTCATAACAGTTTGCTAAACAGTATACCTGTGAAGGTAAGAGAAAATCTCTGTGAATAACTCAAGCACATTACTGAACCACTGAGCAAAATGTATGTTGCAAATATTAAAATAACTTCAATTATTAAAAAAAAGAAAAAGACAAGCAGTAAGGTCCCTGACTAGGGCCATCATGAGCAGTTACACAGGCTGTTCACTGTGCAAAAGCACCAGACCCAGGGTTGCATTTTTCGAATTCACTCCTAGTTGCTGCAGAGGTTAGCTAGCTGGGGCTCTGTCCATGCTGTCCAGGAGCATACGGTTCAGAGAAGATGTACAGTGAGCAAGCAAATGTGTATATATTCAATATAATTTCTAAGACTGCTATAAGGACAATAAAACAAGTTTTACAGACAAGGTCACAGAGGACCTGCCTCTCTGAGGAGGCGAAGCTGAGGCTTGAAAGACAGGAGCAAATATCCATAGGAGGATATGAGGCAAGAACATTTGGACAGTGAGCAGCTAGTGCAAAGGACCCGAGGTGGGGATTTACTTGACACGTGTGAGGATCAGCAAGGAGGCCTGTGTGGCTGGATCCCCAAGTAAGAGGGACAGTGGGAAAAGGTGAGGGCAGAGACGTAAAAAGCAGAGACATGACTTTGCCAACAAAGGTCCGTCTAGTCAAGGCTATGGTTTTTCCAGTAGTCATGTATGGATGTGAGAGCTGGACTATAAAGAAAGCTGAGCGCCGAAGAATTGATGCTTTTGAACTGTGGTGTTGGTGAAGACTCTTGAGAGTCTGTTGGACTGCAAGGAGATCCAACCAGTCAACCCTAAAGGGAAGCAGTCCTGAATATTCACTGGAAGGACTGATGCTGAAGCTGAAACTCCAATACTTTGGCCACCTGATGCAAAGAACTGACTCATTGGAAAAGACCCTGATGCTGGGAAACACTGAAGGCAGGGGGAGAAGGGACGACAGAGGATGAGATGGTTAGACGGCATCACCGACTCGATGGACATGAGTTTCAGTAAGCTCTGGGAGCTGGTGATGGGCAGGGAGGCCTGGCGTGCTGCTGTCCATGGGCTTGCAAGGAGTCGGACACGACCGAGCGACTGAACAGAACTGAACTGAGAGAGGCAACAGGCAGACTGCGCAGGGCCCTGCGGGCCAGAGGCTGGACTTGGGCTTCTGATCTGAGTGAAATGGCAGTCATGGGAGATTCTGAGCAGATTCACAGTTAAGCTAGCAACCAGTGTGGCTAGAGTGGAGTGGGCAATGGAAGAATACGAAGAGGGCAGGTAAAAGAGGTGATGAAGGGGGACTTCCCTGGTGGTCCAGTGGCTAAGACGTCATGCTCCCAATGCAGGCGGCCCAGGTTCAATCCCCAGTCAGGCAAATAGATCCCACAGGCTGCAACTAAGAGTTTGCATGCTGAAACTAGAGATCCTGAGTGCCGCAACCAAGACCCCTGGTGCAGCCAAACGAATAAATGTTAAAAAGAAAAAAAAAAAAAAGAAGCAGCGATGGAGGTCAACTGTATAGACCGTTACAGACTAGGAAAGAGTTCATGTTTAAGTCACATGTCCAAAGTCACAGAAACTGACCCCAACCCTCAGGTCTGACTCCCAAGCCCAAGTTCATCATTGTGATGCTGTCCCCTAGGTGATTCAGTCTCCCTGGGCCTCAGACCTGTAAATGGGGACCTTCCATCTACCTGGCCAGGTTGTGATAAGGATCAGATTATGCCAAATTATATTTTTCTATGTAAGGGGGACTTCTTGCTCCTTCCTTTCAGATCACCTCTTCCCTAGTGCTTTTCTGGATTCAGTAGAGCCCCTGAGCTGTACCCGTTTTCATTCATTCATCTGTTCTCCAACACCTCCTCTAACATCACCGGGTCCAATCCCATCAGCACTCACCTAGAGCTTCTCAGGTGGCCTAGTGGTAAAGAAGTTCCCTGCCAATGCAGGAAACTTGGGTTTGATCCCTGGGCTCAGAAGATCCCACATGTCATGGAGCAACTCAGCCCACGCGTCCCAACTACTGAGCCCATATGCCACAACTACCGAAGCCCACGTGTCCCAGAGGCCATGGTCCACAACAACAGAAAACATCGCAATGAGAAGCCTGTACACTACAACTAGAGAAGGCCCCAGTGCAGCAATGAATCCCAGAGCGACCACAAACGAATAAATCTTAAAAACAAAAACAACTCACCTAGACAACTGCAGCTGCCTTCTCTGAGTCTCCCAGCTTCTGCCCTTGCCCCCAGTGGTCTCTCAACACAGCAGCCAGAATGATCCTGTAAAACATGTCAGGCCACGTTTGTCCTCGCTCCAACCCCTCCCAGGGCTCCTACCTCACTTGGAGTAAAAGTCAATGTCCTCCCCTTGGCCCATGGGCCCCAAATGACCAGCCCTTATCACCCATATGCCCTCACCCCCTGCCTCTGTCCCCCTTGCTCATTCCCTGCAGACACAAGGGCCTCCTCCCTGTGTTCTTTCAACACACTGAAGTTCAACCTCAGGGCCTTTGCACTGGCTGTGCCCTCTGGTAGCCACACAACTTACTCTCTTACCTCTTTCAGGTGGAAGCCATACTTCATTCATTTAGCTTGTTCATTGTCTGTTTTCCAAAAAGGGCAGGGAACTTGGCCTGTCTTACTCATTCCTCTATTAACTAGAGAACACAGGGCCTGGCACAGGGCAGCTGCTTACTAAATACTTGTGGAATTAATGAATGGACGAATTAATGAATCTAATAGTCACCAGCCCCCCGGTCTCTGTGCCCAGTTCTGGGGAGACAAAGAAGCACAGGCCATAGCATCTTCCCTCAGGAGGATCCTGTCTCCCCAGCAACAGTATAAGTTCTACCTCTGGGGTCCCTTATTCCTTGCTTCCCAGCATAATTCTGGACACAAGTAGGTGCTTCATCTAACCATGAAGACACTGAGATTTTGTTTTTCACTCCCCTTCTAATCAGTGATACCAAACAACCTTTAAAACATTTGAAACCATTTGGATTTGCCCTTTTGTAAACTGTCTACTTAAGTCTTTGCCCATTTTTTAAAAACCGCATTCTTTTTTTTCTTGCCATGCCACGTGGCTCATGGGATCTTAGTTCCCTGACCAGAGATTGAATCCCGGCCCCTCAACAGCGAATGAGCAGAGTCCTAATCACTGAACCACCAGTGAATTCTCTAAAACCGCATGGCTTGTTTTTAATTGCAATGCCATCTTTTTCCTTATTGATTTGTGGGAACTCTTTATATATTCTAGATACCAGAAATAAAATACATTCTGAATGAATAAACCGGTACTGCTCTGTCACGTTGTTTCACTGCTGCTTCTGCTGCTAAGTCGCGTCCGACTCTATGAGACCCCATAGACGGCAGCCCGCCCAGCTCCTCTGTCCCTGGGATTCTCCAGGCAAGAACACTGGAGTGGGTGCCATTTCCCTCTCCAGTAAGAGTTCCACAGATGCTGGTTGACAATGACTGCTATTTCTATCTGTATCATCTTTAGTCAGCTGCCAAGATTCAAACTCCCTCCTTTTTCTAGGGCCCCTACATCCAGCTCACTAACTCCCAACTTCCTTACTCTGCCTACACTTGATGCCCTGGCTCAGGCTGGCTTCATGTCTTACCAGGACAGGGAAATAATGGTGGTAAGGAAAGTGGGTGGTTTATGAATTTGTTTTCCAGGCCAGAAGAGGCAGAGTGGCCTGGGTTCAAATCCCACCCCTGTCACTTACCAGCTGAGTGGCTGTGGGCAAGTCACTTCACTTGACGGCGCTTCAGTTTCCTCATCTGAAAAATGGGCAGAATTACTGTCTCTCAGAGCGCTTATGGGAATCCAAAGAGTTTATGCAAGTAACTCAATTAGCACTTTGCCTGACATTTGATTTAAGAAAATTATTACTCTCACTGTTATTACTGCCTCTTCCCTTGTCCTGCCCAGGAAGTTCCCTCTGCCTGTCAAGGCCTACTGCTGGCCACCTCCTCCAAGCAGCCTCCCTGGCTTGTCCCTGCCTTTTACAACCACCCCTGTGGTCTAGACCACTCAGGCCCATGGACTTAATTACATGCTGTTCTGGCAGAACTCTTGTCTTCCAGTCTTAGGCTGTTATTTAACTTCATGTCTCTATTTTAAAACATAAACCAGATCGCGTTGCTCCCCAGCCTCAAATCTTACATCAGTTTCCCACGTGATAGAAGAAAAGCTCTAAACTCTTAATGTGACCCACAGATCCCCAGAGAATCACATTCTGGGTTCTCTCCTGCCCCAGCCATACCATGCCGAGCTTGGCCCAGCCCCAGAGCCTTTGCCTTGGCTGTGCCCCCTACCTGATTCTAACAAAACTGGCTTCTTTTTGTCATTCAGATCTTGGCTCCAAAGTTACCTCCTCCGAGATCTCCCTTTCTTACAGATTTTACCATGCCACTCCCTCATATTTTATTCATAGCATTTATCAACCGCTGCAAGTGTCTTCTTTATTTACTTGTTATTAACAACTTGTTTGTTGCCTGTTTCCCCCCCATTAGAATGGTAGCTGCCCAAGAGCAGGGATTTCTGTTGTGGTCACTACTGTATCCTCTATGCCAGGAACAGTACCTGGCCTGTGGTGGTGGTGGTGGTTTAGTTGCTAAGTTGTGTCCAACTCTTGTGATGGCCGCCAGGCTCCTCTGTCCATGGGATTTCCAGGCAAGAATACTGGAGTGGGTTGCCATTTCCTTCTCCAGGGGATCTTCTCGACCCAGGGATCAAACCTGTGTCTCCTGCACTGGCGGGAGGATTCTTTACCACTGAGCCAGCAGGGAAGCCCACCTGGCACATAGTAGGTACTTAATAAATATGTACAGAACGAATGAATNCAGGCAAGAATACTGGAGTGGGTTGCCATTTCCTTCTCCAGGGGATCTTCTCGACCCAGGGATCAAACCTGTGTCTCCTGCACTGGCGGGAGGATTCTTTACCACTGAGCCAGCAGGGAAGCCCACCTGGCACATAGTAGGTACTTAATAAATATGTACAGAACGAATGAATAATGTGTCCTATGCCCTCATTCTGACTACTCTCCGAGCCCCTCTATCCTCAGAACATGCCTACTGTACAGTTTCAAACTGCCACTTCCCCACCACACTCCCAGGCTCCTCTTAAACTTGAACACAGGTATGGAGAAAATGAGCTTCAATTCAGCTAGTGGCACTGAGCAAGTTGGCTGGAATCCCACATCCCTACCCTCTCTTCACTGGGAAGGGCCCGGAACTTAACAAGCCTACAGCCACACAGAGTTGCAATGGGAGGAGCAGGAAATGGGGAAGGGGGTTCCTGAGAGCTCACACAAGCTAGGGAAGGGGACACCACACCCATGCTCCCCTTTTCGGCAGTGCATTGCTTGGAAGAGGAGGCCTCTGAATCAGTCTTGAAAAACCGGCTCATGGGTGTTTCCAGGGAGAACGCCTACTGTCCGGGGCCCAGGCTTCCCCAGGGGCCCAGCAGCCACAGGACCCCAGTGGTCCCCGCCACCCACCTATCTCTCCCACAGATATCACTCTCTTCTCAGGACCCAGTAGTCTGGCCTTGCTTTTCCAGCTTTGGGGAAAAGGGACATGGGGGCAGCTTCCTGTCTGAGCAGCTGGTGAAAGTGAAGACCAGCAGGTGTGCCCCAGATGGCTGCCTGGTTGGAGGGAATGGAGTGGGAGGAGCTGGTCAGAAACACTTCAGCCCTGAAGCCACTGGATACCTAGTCTAGTGGCGGAGATTCCAGTTCTGGACTCTGAAGCATGGGTTTGAGTCCCAGATCTGCCACTTACTCGCTGTGTGACCTTAGGCAAGACACTCCACCTCTCTGGGTCTGCTGCTTCAGCTCTGAAAGAAGTAACAGCAACTTCCATGAGGGGTGATTCAATGATCCGCATGGTAAATACCTGACACGGAAGTGTTCAATGAATGCTAGCCCGGGTGATTTTTTTCATTATTACAATCGGGACCTCGATCCTCCCAAGGCGCACCCCACCCCCTCCGCAGGCCCTGGACGACTGGGACAAGGCCAGCTTCGGGGACTTGCCAGAAATACCGACTCTGCGCCTGTCCCCACCGGGAGGGGAAATCTCCAGAGGAGCAGGGGGCTGGGGTGCGGCTGGAGATGCCATCCCGGCGCCGGGAGGCGTTCACCCCTGACCCTAGAGGGAAGGCAGGAGGCCCTCCGGGAAGGACGTTTCCCCCCGTCCCGCCCCTCCACCCCACTCAGCCTAGACCTCCAGCAGCGTCCATGGGGCCGGCCCCACCCCGCAGGATAGGCCGAATCCCCGCGGGTTCGCGATCTCGCGGGTCTGCTCCGGGGTCCCCTCGAGCGGCCGCGATGGACCACCCCCTCCCCCGCGCCTTGCAGGGTATACTCACCTGAGCTTCCTTAGCCGCCGCCCAGCTCGCCCAGCTCGGCCCTCCGCAAACTCTGGCCCGGGCCTCTCCCGCAGCCACCGCCAGGGGGCGGGGCTGGCGCCCGCATCTGGCCAATCAGAACCGGCCGCCCGGCGCTCGCGGCCAATCCACTCCACGCCGCCCCACTACGGGTGGAACCCGAAGGAAACATTCCAGAGGGATCCCTGCGCTTCACGCGATTCTTCACCACACCTCCCCCGCCGCGGAGCGTTGGACCTTCCCGCCCCTCCTAAGCCGCGGCGGGCTGTACCACCGCGAGGCGGCGGAAGGGGGAGCTGAGCCCGACCCCGAGCCAATCTCTGGGAGGAAGGAGGCCAGCGGCCAATGGGAAGCTGGGGCCTCCGGACCACGTGTTCTTGGCTAAGTGTCCGTGTGGGGTGCTGTGGGTGCTAAGAGGCGGGGAAGTCAGGTGACCGATACTGAGTTTGGGGGTGGGGGGGGGGGGGAAGGATACAAACTTCCAAAGTCCAGAAAAGGGAACCCTTTAGGATACCCGGAGGGATCAAGGGCTGTCCCTAATCCAATCCTCCACTCGGCCTGCCCATGCCTCAGCTCGGCCATCAGGGCGGATAAAAAGATGTATTCATTCTGGGCGGGAGGGCGGGGGACTGAGATGAATAGGGAGGGTGCCGCGTGTCCGGCGTCCTGGATGGACAATGGACAAGGGCATTCATTCATTCATTCATTTACTCATCAAATATTTAAGGCGCCCCTGCTCCGTGCCAGTCTCTGTCCTATCTCAACAGATACGTCTACGAGTAAGCTGAATGAATGTGCTCTTGGTAAAGGGAACAGGGCATGCAAAGGCTTGGAGGGCGGACAGAGAGATACAGCACACTTTAGGAGCGTGCAGTAGCGAAGGAGCTTGCGAAGCAGCCAGCAAAGCATCTTTAGGTGGCAGTGATACGAAAGAGAAGGGCAAAACGGTCTGTTCGCTCGCTGGTTGACCAGCGAATGTTTATTGAGCACATATTATGTGCTAGATTACAAAGGATACCCAGCCAGCCCAAGCCTCAGCCCTCAGGGAGCTGACATTCACGAGTCTGTCTCCTTCATCTCTGTTGCCCCTCCATCCCCCACCCTCCAGTCCTGAGAATGGGCACAGAGCAGGGTTTCAGTATACATATGTGGATGAAAGAACTAGGTAATCTCACCATCTCCAGGTGTGGCTTGTAACTGGGATTTCTTAGGCAGAAGCCGGTTCAAGAAACAAAGACACAAATGCACCCTTCCCAGGCCAGGACAAACCTAGACAGCATATTTAAAAAAAGTGAAGACATCACTTTGCCAACAAAGGTCTGTATAGTCAAGGCTGTGGTTTTTCCAGTTGTCATGTAGAGATGTGAAAGTTGGACCATAAAGAAGGCTGAGCACCGAATAAGTAATGCTTTCGAACTGTGGTGCTGGAGAAGACTCTTGAGAGTCCACTGAACAGCAAGGAGATCGAACCAGTCAATTCTAAAGGAAATCAACCCTGAATACTCATTGCAAGGACTGATACTGAAGCTCCAACTTTGGCCACCTGATGCGAACAGCCGATTCACTGGAAAAGACCCTGGGGAAGACTGAGGGCAGGAGGAGAAGGGAGAGACAGAATGTGACATGGTTAGATGGCATCACCAACTCAGTGGACATGATTTTGAGCAAATCATGATTTTGATTATCTCACTATTGGGAGAGAGTGAAGGACAGGGAAGCCTGGCATGCTGCAGTTCATGGGGTTGCAAGGAGTCAGCTACTATTTAGTGACTGAACAACAACAGGCCAGGGCGGTCAATTCCCAGGACAGGTGAGAGTTTCTTGTTCTAGGAACAACCCAGCCACTCGGACAGCTGGGGCTAGATCAGGGATTCACTGTGTGTTCTGGGAGTTGTAGTTCTTGGAGACGTCAACTGTTCAAGCCTCATGGAATGAGTCTTTGCAGTTCCCTGGGTGAGCTGCTGCACATTCCAGCTGGGCTAGGGCCTGCAGAGCAGTAAGGTGAAGGGGAGGGTGGGCCCTGGGCTCTTGCTGAGGGCTGCCCGGCCAGCCCCACCCAGCTGGCAAATACTGAAACTGCTGTGGCAGCAGGCACAGCTATTGTCCTTCTCTTCCTGTTCTGCTGACTTCTGCCACCCCCACTGAGCTATCGATTGCCTCTGGCTAGGCCAATGCCCTCTGTGGGACTGTCTCCACTGTGCTGCTTGTGCCTGACATCTGAGCTGCTTCCTTCTACACACCTGGAGAGACGGTATGTGAGACATGGGGACAACAGAGTCCTGAACAGAATCCACCTGTTGACTGATGAGGAAGTGCCCAGGGAGGGGTGAGCAGGTTGCCCAAGGGCACAGAGCAACACTGGGTATCTCCTTCCTTCTTGATTTTATAGCTCAAGTGGTTGGGAGGCCCAGCTGGCGAGGCGCTCATATATATATATTTTTTTAATATTTATTTTAAATTGGAGGATAATCGCTTTACAATGTTGTGTTGGTTTCTGCTGTCCAACAATCACCCGTAAGTATACATATATCCTCTCCCTCTGAGCCTCCCTCCTACCCCCACCCCCATCCCCCGCATCGAGGTCATCACAGAGCACTGAGCTGAGCTCCCTGTGCTGTACAGCTGCTTCCCACTGGCTAGCTATTTTACACATGATAGTGTATATGTGTCCGTGTTTCTCTCTCAACTTGTGCACCACGCCCCTGTCAGGAGCTCAGATTTGAATGCTACCTCTACCCTTGTGTGTGGGGAGTTGGGGGTGGAGTTCTGGAATGCCAACTAATAGATGCAGAAAGAAAGATCAGGTTAGAAAAGCACCATTTTTCATCCACCAGAGGAATGATTGATTCAGACAGTTCTTTGTTAAATGGGGCAGTAGATATTCACTGTCAAAGAACCAGCCCCCATATCACTTGTTACTTTCAGTGGAGAAAACGTTACCTTGGAAAAGGTGCAGTGGAGAAAGCTGGCAGTCACCACCTTAACCAAGTGATAAAAAGATATGACCACTGATGAAATAGGCTGTCCTCACTATTACTGCTGTGATGTATTACTCAGAAAGACACATCACCTTCGAAGAACTTGGTCCTGCCCAAAGTGTTGAACCTGAATCTGATTGTTGTTGTTCAGTTGCTCAGTTGTGTCCGACTCTTTGCAACTCCCTGGACTGCAGCACGCCAGGCTTCCTGTCCTTCACCTTCTCCCGGAGTTTGCTTAAATTAATTACGAGGAAAAAAAAAAACACAACAGACCCAACCTGATGGAGGGACATTCTTTAAAAAACAAAAAATGGTCTGAACTCTTCAAACAGATCCATGTCATGAAAGGCAAAATCAATCCATTCATTAAATGAATAAATGACTGGTAAATGGTTCTAGATTGAAGGAGACAAAAGATAGAAGACAAAAAAAAAATCAGTCTTTGATTCTTGATTGGACCCTTGATAAAAATTTCAAAGAATGGTAAGAGTTATGATGGATATTCAAGGGATAATCTAGGATATTTGAATGTTGCCTGAATATTAGATAATAATGCCATATCCACGTTAAATTTCCTAAGTGTGAGTGTTGTGTTGTGGTTACACAAGAGAATATTCTTATTCTTACGACATACACACTGATTTTCTTGTGTGCTAAGTTGCTTCAGTTGTGTCCAACTCTGCAACCCCATGAACTGTGGCCCACTAGGCTGCTCTGTCCGTGGGATTCTCCAGGCAAGAATAATGGAGTGGATTTCCATGCCCTCCTCCGGGAGATCTTCCCGACCCAGGGATTGAAACTGGGTCTCTTACATCTCCTTCATTGGCAGGCAGATTCTGTACTGCTAGCACCACCTGGGAAGTCCACACACTGAATTACTAAGTGTTAAATTCATGACACCTGCAACTGTCACATGGTTCAGAAAAAATTATACAGGTATAAAATATTTTATATACAATATTATAATATTGTATACATCCCTATGAACATATAGGGAGACAGAGAAAACAAATGTAACAAAATAGTAACAATTGCTGCTGAATCCAGGAGAGTGGAATATGGGTATCACTTTACTATTCCTGTAAGTTTTCTAAGCTTTGAAAATTATATATATATATATTTATTTATTTATTTATTTATTTATTTATTTTTGGCTGCACTGGGTCTTGTTGCTGTGCACGGGCTTTCTCTAGTTGTGGCAAGTGGGGGCTACTCTATTTGTGATATTCAGGCTTCAGTCCATGGGGTTGCAAAGAGTCAGACACGACTGAGGGAATAAGCATGGCACAGGCTTCTCAGTGCAGTGGACTCCAATTTCTGAGTAAAAGCAGATCGTGCCATGCCCCTCCTGACTCAAACTCTTTCAACTGGCTTCTCCTCTGCCTCAGGCATGTGGGCCTGTCTCAGCAGGGCCCTGACTCTGGGCCTGTCTCATTCCTGGGCACACCCCACATTACTCTCTCCTGCTGTCTCTGCTCCGCCCACACCAGGCCTCCAGGGCCTCATGCTCTTGAGCTCAGACCTGCTTTATGCATGCCCCCGGTCTTCCTTGGAGCTTTATCCATGGGGCTGCAGCTCCAATGGCCTATCTCTGAGCCCTGACAAGTTCCTGTACCTTGGATGGTGTGCCCAGGACCTGCCACGAATGCGGCCTCTCTCCAAGCTCTCTGGTGATGGGAAGTATGATACTCTGCCCACTACAGTTGGTTGCATAGTGGACCCTTGGAAGACATGCCCGTGTGCCTGAATCTGTGACTATAATCTTATTTGGCATCAGGGTCTTGCAGAAGTAATTTTAAAAATTGAGGATTTCAAGATGAGGTCATCCTGGATTTAAATGGGCCCTGAATCCAATGTGTCCTTTTAAAGAGACAGAAAAGAAGATACAGAGGACTTCCCTGGTGGTCCAGTGGTTAGGAGTTTGCCTGCCAATGCAAGGGACACGGGTTCGATCCCTGGTTTGGGAAGATTCCACATGCTGAGGAGCAACTAAGCCTGCATGTCCCAAACTTTGAGCTCCATAAGAGAAGCCACTGCAATGGAAAGCCCATGCATGCTGCAACTAGAGAAAGCCCATGAGCAGCAATGAAGACTCAGAGCAGCCACAAGTAAATAAATAAAATTTAAAGAAAAGAAAACACAGATACAGGAAGGGGAGATGGCTTCTTGTGAAGATAGAGGCAGAGATTGGAGTGATGTAGCCACAAGCTAAGGAAGGCCAAGGATTGTTGGCAGCCCCTGGAAACTGGGAAAGGTGTGTGGATCTCACTTTAGGCTTAGCAGGAGCCAACCCTACGGAGACCTTAGTTTTGGCTCTGTGGTTGCCTGAACTGCAAGAGAATAAATCCTGTTGTTTTAGGCCTCCCAGTTCGTTGTACTTTGTCACAGCAGCCACAGGAAACTAAAACAGAAGTCTCTGTTTCCTGGAAGACTATGAGCTCCATGAGTTCCCCACCAACTGCTTTGTTTGCCTCTCGCTGGATCCCCCGGGGCTAGTGAGCTGGCCCTCAGGAACTGTGCCCAGTGACTAATGCATGAGTCCTGTTGTAGGAATAGGATCCTAGGAAAGAGGGGTTTTCCTGGAGCCAAACAGAATATCCATTTCTTCCACGTAGGAGTTGGAGGCAGTGGGTGGGGGACCCCTTTCTTGGGGGAACCACCAGCAGAGCTCAGGGCTGGGTTCTTCCTTGACACACTCCCTGACATGAGCGGTGACAGGGCAAATGTTGCAAGTCCTTTTGTCTGAATCACTTTGTCACTCAATTACTCTTTCAACAAACGTTCAGAGGGGCAGCTCTGGGTCAAGTGCTACCCTGGATACCAGTGATGTGACAATTTTTAGGGATGGTAGGTGACCTTGGCCTTTCCAGGTGTCTTCAGTGGCAAAAAAAAAAATCCACCTGTAAATGCAGGAGACATGGGTTCGATCCCTGGGTAAGGATGATGTTCTGGAGAAGGAAATGGCAACCCACTCCAGTATCCTTTCCTGGAAAACCCCCAGAGGAGCCTGGCGGTCACAAAGAGTGATTTCTTTGGGATCACAGAGTCAGACACAGTGACCTCGAGGAAACTGTGGTTGCTCAGGAGGAGAATCTTCTGAAGTGTTCCTGAGGCTCTCTCCTCCAAAGAGGGAAATCATCTGAGTAATCAAGAGGGTTTCAGAACTCAGAAGAAATCAGACACCACCATGCTCCTCTCCGCCACCAAGCATGGAATCAGCAGACTGTGAAAGAATTCTCAGGTTTGTGTGGGGGGAACATGTACTTTAAAGAGTAGATTTTAATAGAAAATAGATGCTTATTGCTAGTGTTATGCTAGTTGGAAATAGGTTGATGCGTGGAAATTTCAAGAGACTGATCATATATATAGCTCAGGTACTTTTTAGTTGTTATATAATCAAATGACTCTCTCCCCTTTCCACCCCCACTTCCGGAAGGAATATTAAGACAGAACAAAACCCCGAATCTTTGCAAGCTCCTGCCTCACTTAGGAAAGGTCAAAAGTCTCCAGTGGCCCTTGGGCCCTGTACTGTCTGCCTTTGCCTCCCACTCACCCCTCATTTACTCTGGTCCAGCCTCATTGCACTCCTGGCTGTTCCTTTAACACAAATAGAAATTATCTGGCAGTGCAGGATCTTAGTCGCAGCATGTGGGATCTTTCGTTGTTGTCGTCGTCGTGGTATGTGGGATCTAATTCCCTCACCAGGGATGGAACCTAGACCCCCGGCACTGGGAGTCCCCTGGCTGTTCCTTAAACTCAGGCTCCTGCTTCAGCGTCTTCGCACAGGCTGTTTCCTCTGCCTGGAAAGTCCTTCCCTCAGTATTCACGTGGCTCTTGTCTTATTTCCTTCAACTCTGTTCAAATGTTGCCTTCAGGGTGAGGCATTCACTGACCATGTGACTTAAAACTGCACCCAACACCCATGGACAGAGGAGCCTAGTGGGCTGCCATCCACGGGGTCAGAAAGAGTCAGACACAAGTGAGCAACTAAGCACACAGCACAGCACTCTCGCCCTGCTTGTTCCATGTTTCTCCATCACTCCCTGCTGCTGCTGCTGCTCAGCCGTGTCCAACTCTTCGCGACCCCATGGATGGCCCAGTAGGCTCCTCCGTCCATGGGATTACCCAGGCAAGAATACTGGAGTATGTTGCCATTTCCTCCTAGAGGGGATCTTCCTGACCCCGTGATTGAACCCCAGTCTCCCAGCCTGCAGGCAGATTCTTTACTGTCTGAGCCACCAGGGAAGCCCTCTTTACCACTAGCACCACGATTTATTTTTGGTTTAATTCTTTCTCACCCCACGTGACTGTCAGCTCTGCAAAGGCACGAATTTTTGCCAGTTTTGTCTAATACTGTCTCCTCAGCATCAGGAGCAGGACTGGACAGGGACTTCCCTAGTGGTCCGGTGGTTGGGAATCCACCTCCCATTGCAGGGGGTGCAGGTTCAATCCCCAGTCGGGGTAATAAAGTACCACATGCCTCAGGGTGTGGCCAAAAATAAAAAATAATAAAAAAAGAACAGGACTGGACACACTAGAGGCATTCAATAAATGTTTATTGAGTGGACAATGCTTATTACGTATCAGGCATTATACTGTGTTTTTCAATAATTAACAGCTAATGAGAATAACCAATATTTAAGGAGACCTAGGGCAAATTTTTCCCAAAGTTCCTTAGTATTTACTCATGTTAATTCACAACTGTCCTGTGCTGGGCCTGTGTCAAATTCTCACAGGTTAGCTATCTGAGTTGCGGCCCTGGGGTTGTGAGAAGGTGGGAGTGGCTATGCTTAGTCTTGTTTCACATAAGAGGAAACCGTGGCTGAGAGGTTTCTCATTTGTCCAGGGGAATGCAGTGAGCAGAACTTGAACTCAGCACGGTCACCATTCAGAAGCCAAGTTCTTTGTTTAAATATTTATTTGTCTGCACCTGGTCTTGTCACTTGTGGGATCTAGTTCCCTGACCAGGGATGGAACCCAGGCCCCCTCAATTGGGAGTTCAGAGTCTTAGCCACTGGACTACCAGGATGTCCCAGGAAACCAAGTTCTTAAGGTCATGTTCTTTTGCCTCCCCAGTGCCCAGTTTTCACAATACCTCTGTGAAGTCTGTAACTTCAGTAGCCCTGTTTTCAAAGGTGGCCACTGAGACTCAGACAAGTGAAGTCACTTGCCCAAGAACACACACAGCAGCTGAGTGACGGAGCTGGGACTCAAACCCAGGCTGCTCAGTCCTAGGGCCTGATGGCCCATTGCTGGTGTCAAGTGAGCAGGTTGTGATGGCTTGTGGCATTTTAGTTCCGACCAGGTATTGAACCCAGGTCCTTGGCAGTGAGAGCACAGAGCCCAAACCACTGGACCAGCAGAGAATTCCTGGAGTGAGCCTTCTTAAGTGGGCTGAAGGCCAGGGTGGAGTTGTGGGTCTCAGGGGCTTGCCTGGGGATTTGGTTCCTGGAGCTTAGCCAAGAGTACAGACCCAAAATGCTGTGGACACACCTCAGGTTTCTTTGGAGCAGGCCGAGGAGCGTTTCCCGTTAGGGCACAGTGACTGACACACAGCCCTTGTTTTGTGTCAGGCTCTGTTGTGTGCTTCTATGCAGCTGTACCTGGAAGATCCTCACAACCGTAGAAGTACGATTTTTGTGCTTATTCTACAGTTGAAAAAACTGAGGCACAGAGAAGTCAAGTCACTTGCTCAAGGTCACACAGCTACAAAGTGGTTGAGATTCAAACCTGGAAGCAGGAGCAATGATAGAGGAGAGATAGGAGCCACCAAACATGAAACTAGATCTTCACACCCATCTGCACGTGTCTGGTGGAATCAACATATGGAAAAACAGAAGAGAAAGAAGCTATTTCCATATGTGAGAGGAAAAAAAAGGCGGTGGGGGGTACGGCGCAGAGCGTACAGTATGTACCATTTGTGTAAAAAAAGAAAAATGTCTTCATGCGACATCGCAGAAGGACAGGCACAGGAGAAAACTGGGAAAATTTTCCTGGCGGTGGACCCAAAAGCAGCATGGGAATAATTTTTAACCCTATATGCCCTTACAAATTCAGTACTGTGATTACATAGCCAAAAATCAAAACTGAAAATTTAGGAATTATGTTTATGCTTATATAAGCAGATTGACTCTAGGAGGCTGCACAAAAAATTTTTTTTAAAGAGGAAAAAAAAAATTCCTAATGCCATGGCTTGTCTACAGTGGTCCTGAGAAAGGAGGGAACTTGACTACTCACCACAGGCTGAATGTGAACTTTTGCTTTCTCCTGTTTGAATCAGGGGAAAATGCAACACTCCTGGTGTGATGGATAAAGATACTGTACTTAGTTGCTCAGTTGTGTCCAGCTCTTTGCGACCCCATGAGGTGGGTGCAAAACAGAGGCAGCTCCGCTCACACTGTTGTGGAAGGAGCAAACTCCGAAATGTGGTCAGATAGGCATCGTGGGAAAATAAATTCTTTAGAGGGACGCTAAGGGAGCGAGGGAAGTCAGCTTGCAGACAAACCAAACACCTGACACACGTGCAGCCAGGTCCAGTGTGGGCAAAGGCTGTGCATCCGAGGGACAGGCCTCTGTTTACTAGGGTCCTCGTCCTTTTCCTGAAGAGTAACACTGTCCCATCCACCACCACAGGAAGGTTATTTCTCCAAGTTACCAGGATTGCGTGTGACACACTGAAGCTTTGTGCACATCTGTGCCCACAGCCCTTGGATAAGAACCCTATACAGACCAGCTATGTTAATGAGGGAGGCTAGGGCAGGCGGATGGCAGCTCAAGGGGGTCTGTGACCCCAGTTGAGGCCAGGGCCAATTCTGCAGTAAATATCATTCCTCGTCCTGGAAGTGGTGATAGGGTCCCCTTTGGCTCTAATACTCCAGGGGTCACCTCCAAATGAGGATGGCCTCTCTGGGATCGAAGCAGCTACTCCTCTAAGAGACCCATGGCTTAGGTTGGGTGAAAAGCCCTCTAAGATCTGTGCTGTCCAATAATCACTGCTAGCCACCACGGGTGGGTGCTGAGCACTTGAAATGTACCTGTAGCTACTACGCAACTCTGTTCTGTTGAATCTTGCATTTGTTTTAAAAAGAACATTTCCATTTCTGAAGAAGGTTCTCTGGGACAGCACTGCCCTTAGATTGCTTCCAGTGGTTAAACCCTTTCAGTGGGAAGGGAAAGCCCTCCAAGGTTATGTTAAATATGGTTATTTAAGTTTCTACACCCAGATATCTTGTAGCAAAATAGCAATGCGGTTTTTGGCTTGTGTAATTACTTACCTTATAATAAAACCAGTTCCTTAAAAAAAAGTTACAAAGTAAAAGCGGTTTTAGTAGCCTGCAAATAAAGGGAGGGCAGGAAATAGGTCCTAACCAGGGTGGGCTGGCCCTAGGCTGGAATTCTAATCTGGTTTGGCCAGGGCCTGCCTGACACCAGCTTGTTCTAGCAAGAAAGCAGGGGTTGGGGGGTGGGTGGAGATTAAGAAGCACACACTTCTCCTTGGCCCCAGCAACCAGATCTTGCAAGACTGGGAAAGGATCTGTTTAACTTCGGCCCCAACCTTCACCAAAAAACAAGCTCTGAATCCACTGGGCTCTTCCGATGCCCAGATCCAGTCCGGCGGGTTTCTCTCGTTCACCCCACATTTAGCTCAGGAGAGCAACTTCTCTCTCCCTTGCAGAGGAACCCTACCTCCTGCCTGCCCCTCCCTTCCACCCACCCTGGCTGCCTCTGGAGGGCTGCCCCGACCCCACCCCATCCCATCAGCAGAACCCTCAAACAGAGTCGCAGGACCGCTCCCCTGAGGTTTAGCATCAGTCTTTAATGTTGTCACGCTGCACATTGACAAGTCACACGCTTTGGTCTTGTGTTGGCAGTGGCAACTTACAATGAGTCTAAAAGTCTGAGCACCAGACTGACCTGCAAGGAACAAACACTTGTTCTAACACCCCCCCACCCCCCACTCCCACCAGGTTTTCTCAGTTCCATCATGGCCCTATACAGAGAGCAGCAGCTGCTGTGGACCGGTTTCGTCTGACTGCACACCAAATTTACACAGAATTATAAACACGTATCTATAGACGTTCCACAGTGCTCCTGTAATCAGAAGCAAAGACCCTTTTATCAAAAGGGATTATAGCTAGGGTTGTGCAAAATTCAAAAGGATCAGATCCTTTTGAGAGAGTCCAGAGTCCATTGAACAAAAAAAATGACCTGGGTCACGGGGAAATCCCAGGTGTGCCAGAAGATTGCCTCACAGCAAAGGAAGGTGAAGATCTCTGTCTGGGAGCCCGGGGTCAAGACTCCAGCCAAAGTCCCCCAAACTTGAGGGAGAGGCAGTTGCACAAGTTACTCAGTGAAGGCCGGCTCCCTTGGTCCTGCTGGAACAAGGGAGGTATTGCTTGTGGGAGCTGGCCAGGCAGTTCAGCAACCAGAGTTGATGAGATTCTAAATTTGAGATGGCAAAAGAGAAGATGGGGTTTCTTAGGGGAAGGGCAAGATGGGGGAGACATATACAGAATAAAACATGAACTGATCACACAATAGAAACTGAGGAGTGTACTGGGTCTGGTAACCATGAAGGCAGGTCCACACCCCAGGATGTCTGCAAGTGGAGGGACTACAACAGGGGGATCAAGTCCAGCTGTGGGTCTTCGGTCTGCCTCTCCCCCTGGGCAGGGCCTGGAGAGGGAGGAGGGGTGTGCTGCCCACCCAGGGGGGCTGCAAGGACCCAGTGGGGCAGACTGCACTGCCTTTGCCTGCTGTCCCCACCACCTGCTGCCCTACCGCTCGAAAAACAACTTTAGTCTAGTGCACGACTTTGAAAGATTGTAATATATTCTCTGGAAAACATTCAGCAGTATGAAAGCCCTCCCTGGGCCCTCCCATCCTCTCGCGGGTCCACAGCTGGTGGAACGGTCCGGAAATCCTTGAGCTCTGGAAAGGTCCCTGGTCAGTCCTTGGGGAACACAGGGACTATATCGGAAGAACCTGCTCAAGAACGGTTCTTGATGTCTGGGGAATCCTTTCAGGGAAGATCACTTCAAACTCAATAATGAGGTCCCCGCGTTTCTCGGGCGTTTTTGGGAGAGGGAGGCCTTCTCCGGGAACTTTTCGCCGCATGCCAGGCCTGATGACATCTTTGAACACAACGGGTATGGTCCTGCCGTCCAGAGTGGGGACATTCACTGTACAGCCACAGAGAGCCTTGGAAAGCAAAGGGACAGCATTAGAAAGAGTAGCTTAGGAAGCTCACATCTTGCCCAGAGGCTGCTGACTGGAGGGTAAGCACCATCAGACCTCTGCAGCTAAGACCCTGCCTTAAGATCTACCCAGGTCACCAGCACAGAAGCTCTGGAAAAACAGAGCCCTGGACGGTCTTGTTGCCATTGCACTGTCCAAGCCTGGCCGCACCAAGTGCCCAGAAACATCTGTCAAGTAAACACTGAATAGCATCACAAAGGAGCTTCTCCCTCCCCAGATGCTGCCCTGCCTAGTGCCTTACCTCCCGAAGGCTGATCCTGGCTGGATAAATGACATCGGAGCCATCTCTCTTAAAGATATTGTGTGGCTTGTCCTTTAAAACAAAGACAATATCGGCTGGAATGTTGTTGGAAGTCTGGTCTCCTTCCTTGGGGAAGGTGATTTTGGTCCCTTCTTTCCACCCCCGCTTCACTTCGATGGTCAAGATTTTGTCTTCATTGCGAATGCTCTTTCCGTCGGGGTTCAGCCGCTTATGAGAGATTTTCATCTTCTTGGTACAGCCGCTGTAGATCTCTTCAAGTGAGACCCTAAGGTCATGGGTGACGGGGGGATCTTGTTTCTTTCGGGTGGGCTCTTGGGCAGGGCGGGAGCGGCCAAAGTTCATGTTGGTGAAGCCACCCATGCCCATGGGGAAGCCAGAGAACGGATCATCGATGTCCATGCCTTCCTCCCCGTTGCACTGCCCAAAAAAGTTGTCAAAGGGATTTCGGCCACCGAAGAACTCAGCAAACATGGCATGAGGGTCTCCATGGAATGTGTAACTGAAGGAGGTACCATTAGTACCACCGCTGCTCCCGCCGCTGGGGCCACTGCCCTTCAGGCCTGAAAAGCCAAAGCAGAAGAAATAGATGGCGGGCTAGGAGCTTAATTCTCCAGGAACTTTACTTCAAGGAAAAAAGCTTAGGAGCCATTGGGGAGGAATTTTTTTTAGCCTGTCAGGGAAGAACAAGGAAGAACTCCAAGCTTTTACCTCCCACTTGCAGCAGCAAAACAGAACCCCCACCCACTTTGGCAAGACAGTGGTGAAGGGTTCAAGTTTTCAGATGGGCATCTCTTGGGGCCACCCAGGTCCTCACATCTGAGTAACTCATTTCCCTTGCACTGTTACAATGAGTTCGAAAAACTAAGAGATCGAATCAAAAATGCTTAACCCCGGATCAGTTTTCACTAAATGCTTACTCTTAAATTCCCTACTGCTACAGATGTGTTGGAGAGTAGTAGAAGGAACGTGAAACTGCAAATGCAGACTTTCCAATTCTCGCACCCTGGCACTAACTGCCCCCATTCTCATGTAATTAGCCACTTCTTCCTGAGGACCAAGCCCAGCAACCTGCCTGAGTCATCAATGGGAGACAGGACAAGAAACCTTTCTTTTTCCCTGAAGAGGGCTGGCCCCACTGTTCCCTGCACCTTGACGGCCGACTAGGTAAGCACTTTACAAGGATTACCTCACTCCACCCTCGGAGGCGCGGGAGGTCGCTCGGCGCTAATTGGCACCTCATTTGCAGGCTCACTACTCGCAGCCTGTGCCTAGGGCTCAGCCAGAGGCCAGACCCTGAACTCCGGGGTGGCAGAGCCTCCCACTTCGCCCAGGTGAGCCCAGGCCCGCAGCCAAGCTAGGTCTCCGAACCCTCTCTTTCTGCACCCGCACCCCGGGACGTGGTTGGAGGCGAGAGCACAGGGAGGGGCAGCCCCAGACATACTAGAAGCTTCTGAACGAGCAGCGCGGCCAGGGCCCCTCCTCCCATCGGGCGGCCGCCAATCCGAGGGCGGAGGCCCTGTGGCCAGAGGGCGGGGGCTGCTTCAACCCCAGCGACCGGAGCGCCCCCCGGAGATGCTGCAGTGAGGCCGCCCTGCCTCGGTTTCTACGCCTGTCAAACGGCGAGGGCGCGCCCCCGGCTGCGCGCGCGCACGCACCTTCCTCCCCGTAGCGGTCGAAGATCTCGCGCTTGCGCGGGTCGCTGAGCACGTCGTAGGCCTCGGCGATCTCCTTGAACTTCTCTTCAGCGCCGGGCTCCTTGTTCTTGTCCGGGTGGTAACGTAGCGCCTGACGGCGGTAGGCCCTCTTAATCTCCTCGTCTGACGCACCGCGGGCCAGGCCCAGCGTCTGGTAATAGTCCTTTCCCATTGCCCCCGCCTGCGGCCCGCCACCCAGGTGTCGCCGTCCCCCGGCTCCGCCACCGCCCCGTCCCGGACTCTATATACCGGTCCGGCGGAAGCTTCCAGAGCCCGCCAGCCCCCTCCAGAACCTTCCGCCCCGCCCCCCACGCAGCTTTGGCCAATCCCCGTCGTCCAGGCTGCGACGCGCGACATCCGGGGCGGCGCCGCGCCGCCAACGGCCTCTTGCGCGCGGCCCCGCCCCCTCCCACTCTGCCCTGGGCAACGCTTCTCAGCGGCGCGCGCCCCGGGCTACACAGGCCCCGCCCACCCTTCGCGAGCACCAATAGCGGCCCATGTTTTATTGCTTCCTGCAGCCAGGCCAGCCTTGCGGCCCGCCTCCTGTCTGGGTCAATAGGTTACGACGCGCTACTCCAGGAAGGGGCGGGTCTGGGGAAGACACCTCCCCTTCACAGTTCAGGTCAGCCGCTCATTTGGGTCCCATTCTGTGTGACCTCACTGCAGCGCGCCAGCCTTCCCTGTCCATCACCAACTCCTAAAGCTTGCTCTAACTCACGTCCCAATGAGTGGTTGATGCCATTCAGCCATCTCATTCTCCGTTGTCCCCTTCTCCTCCTGCCTTCAATCTTCCCCAGCATCAGGGTCTTTTCCAGTGGTCAGTTCTTCGCATCAGGTGGCCAAAGTATTGGAGCATCAGCTTCAGTATCAGTCCTTCCGATGAATATTCAGGACTGATTTTCTTTAGGATTGACTGGTTTGATCTTGCAGTCCAAGGGAGTCTCGAGTTTTCTCTAACACCACAGTTCAAAAGCATCAGTTCTTGTGCTCTACTTTATGGTCCAACTCTCACATCCATACATGACTACTGGAAAAACCATAGTTTTGACTAGATGGACCTTTATCGGCAAAGTAATGTGTCTGCTTTTTAATGTGCTGTCCAGGTTGGTCATAGCTTTTCTTCCAAGGAGCAAGCGTCTTTTAATTTCATGGCTGCCGTCACCATTTGTAGTGATTTTTAGAGCCCGAGAAAATAGTCTCTCACTGTTTCCATTGTTTCCCCATCTATTAGCCCCTTCACTAGCAGATGTAAATATGCCCGCTCTTATCTCACAGGGCCAGGAATGAGTTCCTGCCAGGTGTCTCTGGGCGGTGTGAGTTGCCTAATTTTCCCCAGCCCCAGACACCCGCTTCCTTCTGGAAATAAAAATAATCACCCGCCCTGTTCTACCAGCTGTGTGTGCATACTCAGTCATACCCAACTCTTTGCGAGCAGAATGCAGGTGGGAGCTCCAGTACTACTGCGTCCTCAATCATAAAGGACCCTGCAAAGTGAGGTGAGCACCGGGAGCCAAAGTTCTCCTCCCTGCAGAGATCTCAGTCCAGCCCTTCAAGCCTCTCATTTTACCGTTTTCTCAAGGACCCTGCCACTGAAATCTGAAATTGTTCCTTGGTTTTCATGTTAAATGTCTCCCCTGCTCCTAGCCTGGAATCACCGTAAAGTCAGGGACTGGGTCCTGTCAGTGCTGAGTCTCCAGTGCCAGGAAGTGTCCGGAACCAAAGCTTCATAAATATTCCTGGCTGTTTTTATTTTTATTTATTTTCATATGCATGGTTAGTGTTTTATTCTTTGAAGAATGGTTCTGAAACATCACACTAAGTCAGGTTGAAAGAAAGTTTAAAATAGTTTTTTATAAGGATATAACATATGTACTGACTGTTCACTCTACAAAATCTTGATCATAGAGCTTATGATGCACCTAGTTTGCAGTAGCACCCTGGTTTTCCAGATAGTCATTATTTCTCTCTTGTTTGATTAGACTTCTTATCATTGGCTGCCTTCTGCTTTTGTTGCATGATCTCAGAGTCCCGCTGCTTCCTCTGAGAGGCAGTCAGGCTATCCTCTTTTCTTTTTCCTTTACTAGTTTTCTGGGATTTCTTCATGTTTTTCTGGCAGGGAAGTTCTCGCTGATTTCCACCTGCCCGACCTTTCAGGCCGGGCCAGACTCAATTGCCCCTCTCCCTCCACGGACTAAAAAGTCCTGGCTGTTTTTAATGTACCTGGTTCTTTACCCCCGCCCCACTACCTTCATGATGTGGGGGAGACATGGGCATGCAATACACCTCTCAGGGCCTCAGTATCTTCATCTCTGGGCAACATGATCCCTTTTGGCTCCTACAGTCTGGGGTGTCTGTGGTCAAGGACAGGGCTGATGCGGAAAGGAGGCTCAGAAAGAGGCACCACCTGAGAAGGGAAGAGGGGAGTAGGTGGAGGTGGCCGGCCTACAGAGGGGAAAGGCTCTTGGAAGAACTGCTTGGGAAGTCTGGGTGGTGTGACACTGGTGCTGGAGCCAGATAGTCACGTTTCATTCTTGGTTCCAGCACTTTCTGGCTGTCTGATCTTGGGCTGGTTACTGAGCCTTCCATGGTCTTTAGCTTCCTCATCTGTACTATGGGGGTAGTAGTTGTACCAGCCTCATAGGGCTTTGAAGTTGACTTTGAGTCAACATTTGTAAAGTGCCCGGGACAGACTGGCTTAGAGGAAGTTCTGTCAAAGGGGTGACTAACTGGTTGAATGGTGGGCTGCTGAGGATCCCTCTTCCTGGAGGACCACAGCAAAACATTTCTGGTAACCACTTCCCTTGTGCAGGCTGGAACTCTTGAGAAAGACGCCATGGCCTTACGGCCATCCCTGGCCACTCCCTGACCCCAGTGTAACTGTGTCAGTAAGGGATTCCCTGGTAGCTCAGTTGGTAAAGAATCTGCCTGCAGTGCAGGAGAACTAGGTTCAATCCCTGGGTCAGGAAGATCTCCTGGAGAAGGGAATGGCAACGCACTCCAGTACTTTTGCTTGGAAAATCCTATAGACAGAGGAGCCTGGTGGGCTACAGTCCATGGGGTCGAAAACAG